>PVJA010023948.1:0-32338 GCA_004027025.1 Myocastor coypus | reverse complement strand
TTTCAAAGAAAAGAAGGGGGAAAAGAAAAAATAAAGTAATGTGGATTTAGAAAGGTTAATGTTTAATTGTTTGATCATTCTTATATACCTATATGTATTAATCTAAACTGATCTGATGATGAAAATATGTAATATAACCATTGTTAAATTTAAACAATAAAAAAATTGAAAAAAAAATATTCCAGACCTCGAAGAGTTGATCTCCCCTGGCGATAGCAATCTGCCTTTCAATTTCGCTGTCTCGAAGAGCCAGCTGTGAGCCTTTATATAACATTTCACAGTCCCTTAATTACTGCATGACAACCTCAGGGTTGCTAATCCTAATACTGCTCAGAAGTGAGGGAATAGTGACATATCAGCAGTTTAATGCAACTCTTTCTGTGGCAATCATGTCTGGTGGAAAATACAGTTCTCCCTGAACACAGTGAATGGGTACCTTTAAAATAGTGAGATGAACTTTTGCTTTCCACATCACCAGAGAGAAGCAATGCTTCATGTGTCAGCTGATGGGGCACCAGGGATGCTAAATGTTGAATCCAGAGTCCAGGGACAGCGACATGGGAAGAAAAAAAATGGATAAAAGCTAGCAGGGAAAGGTTCCTTGGGTAATTCGTTGTAGTGCCAGCAGAGCCTGCCAATCCATTTTATTTTCTTGGTAGAAAATGGGTCACAGGATTCCTGGGCCATGCCACGGTGCAAGAAGACAGTCAGTTTTGCTGGTCTTCGCATGGTGCAGGGCAGTTTTATTACTGTGAGCAAATGACAGCAGATCAAGACACATACTGTGAAAGAGAAATTTCACCCTTTTTTTTTTTTCTTGAACAGGACCAATGGCCAGGCCCTATCACCCAGGACCAATGTTCACTGGGGCTCGGGTCCATTGCTGGGTTTTCTCTGTCTCTGTTCACTTTCTGCCCAAATTCGTATGCTACTGACTGCCCAGGCACTTAATCAAGTCTGCACTTCAAATGTCGCTGTGTAAATAGAATTCGAGGTTTGGAGTTTGGTGAGTCTCCTAATACCCCAGAGCATATTAATCAATCATCAAATACTTAGTGAGTCTCTGTTGTACACTCAGTATTTTGCTAAGTGCTCTGGGAAACGTGCAACATCTGAGATGGAGCTCTTGTCCTCCCACAAAGTGCGATGAGATGGCTAAAAGCCCAGTGGGCTTGGGTTCAATCCTAGCTCATCAACTTATTAGGCTGGCGACCTTGAACCAAAGAGCTACATTTTGCAGCCTCACTTTTACATGAAGTTAGAAAACGACTATTGTACACGGATGAAATTTCTCATATGGGCCTCTTCTGAGCTCCGGACTTGTACATCTAACATTCCACTAGCTATTTCAACCTGGATATGGAGCATACTTACAAAGCCATGTGCAATAACCTTGCCCATCTTACCTCTACTTCCACTTCTGCTATCAAAGTTCTCCTCCAAATTTTCTCCCTCAAGAAATGGCACGATAGGGACTGGGAATGTAGCTCAGTGACATCAGTGCCTGCCTGGCAAGCACGAGTGCCTGAGTGTGATCTCTGGTAGCAGAATGGAAAACAAAGGAAATGACACCATAGTCCATCTTGAGGTCTTTGTTTGCTCACAAGTTCATGACCAAGCAAGTCCTGCAGGTCTTTCTTACCCTAATAACATATTTCCAAACTAGTTTCTTTGCTTTGACTCCCCTGCTTCCTCCTATAAGCCAGACAGCACTCTTGCCCCTCCTGGCGAGATGCCAAAGCTTTCTGTCCTCATGAACACCTCTGATTCTTAACTCTATGCTCCAGTCTCCACCAAGTGCTGAGGACCTCCAACTGTGCTTAGGATCCAGATGGCTGAGAATTCTTAGTTTTCGATGGTTAATAGTCTCTCAGTGCATTGAATTCTTTTGGTGGTAACCAACTTGTCCTGTACATGACCTGGGCAGCCTCTTGTTATGTCTTTTTCATCTTAGTGACATGCTCTTTACTATTGCATCTTATAACACTCATGCTTCTTCTTTTCTGCCATAACAAATTTCTTCCTTCTTTGAAAAAAAAAAAATCTGGGTGCCAAACATGCTCATTAATAAAGAAGACATCAGTTTAAGAGGACAGACCTAGGAAACATAAGTATGTATAAACATATGTCTATGTACACCCAACTACACTCACACAAAGACTTACCTACGAAGGTGCACATTTACATATATAAGCATGTACATGCTCACATTTTAGGCCACTCGAGTTCGTGTTGCCCCTCCAGTTCCAACCCATCTGTACATTGCTCTCTCAGTTCCATTCCATATTGATGCCCTTTCTTTCATAGGGAGTGCTCGGCTTCCAGCATCATCAATACATTCTTTTGTTGTTGTTGTTCAATCCTTTGACATTGTTCCCTTTTTTCAGAATGATTTCTTTCTTGCCTCTTCAAATCCAAACCAAATGAAAAGAAATCAAGATTTGCATGTCATTCTCTGCTAACATTTAGAGATTGACAGATAAACTCACTTACAGGTTATTTAATTTTTTTCTTTGTTCCCACCCCTCATAAAATGATTAATTTTTCACAAATCCTTAAGCTGATTTGATGAGTCTTTTTGACAAATAATGCTGGAAAAATTGATATCTTTACAAAGGAATAAAGAAATCTGGCCTCTCTATTTACACAAAAATTTATACATGCATATGTAAAAAAACATCCAATTTAAAACTGATTTGAAATGGCCACAGGGCTAGAAGTCAAGATAGAACAAAACATGGATGTGAGCCATTTAATATGGATACATGTCAAGAATTTTTAGAACACATAGATGGAGAAATTGATATATTTATTTAGAGTTAAAAGAATATTGCTGAGCAAACCAAAAGACAAGCCACAAGGAATTTGGGAAAATGTATTTATAAAACGTATGTCTTACAAAAGATTCAAAGATCCATCTATGCTAACAACTCCTTTATAAATCAGCCTCATACAAACATTGGCAAAAGACTAATAAACAAAACTGGATATACAAATATCTAAAATGCATAAAAATAGACAGCTATTCAGGATCACTGGTCATCATGAAAATGCAAATTATAAGCATGAGATACTATTTCCTTCCCAGTAGAATGATTAAATTAAAAAAGACTGAAATTGCTAACTGCTAAAGATGTGTGACTAACAAAATTTTCATACTTGGTTGATAAGAACATAAAATATCAAAACTATTTCGGGAAATGGGTAGTTCCTTATAAAATCACATATATACAGTACCTTCTCTGTGGCCCAGTAAGTCTGTTCCTTCTTTTTTTTTTTTTTTTTTTTTTTTTTAAATTTATTTATGTTATAGCTGGCTCAGCTTGCCCTGGGGGTGGGGCTGGCGCAGCATGTGATGCCAGGGATCAAACCACGGTCCCTGCAGTTGCCTAAGCTTGCTTAAGCAAGTGCTTTAGACCGCTGAGCTATCTCACTGGCCCTATAAGTCTGTTCCTTCTTGTTTACCCAAGAGTAATGAAAATAAATGAATACCAAAGTCTTAGGTGAGCATGTTGAGAGAAACCTTATTCATAATAGCTAGACAGGAAACAATGCTGTGTCCAATGAATAGTTGAATGGCTAGTCCAGTGGGCATATTCACATATAATAGGACACTCTGTAGCAATAACAAGGAAAGGGCTACAGTTACTTTAGACTCTCAAGCACATCATACTGATCCAAAGAAGCCCACAACCAACCTACACACGAACAGTATACATGCACATTTCCCTTTATATGATGTCCAAAAATAGATGAAGAAGAGGAAAGAGAGTTGATGTTGGTTGGTTACTGACTTCCAAAGATCCTGGAGCTAAGGGGAAAATCCTATTTTTTTTTTTTTTTTTTGTTTTCATCTTTTACTTCTTTTTGAAACCTTGTCTCACCATGTAGTTCAAGCTAGCCTTAAACTCATTTTATAGCTGAGTCCTATCTCAATTTCGTGACAATTCTCCTGCTTTGGTGTCCACAGTGCTGGGATTAGAGGTATGCATTGCCATTCCTATCTGTCTTGTGCATTGTTAGGAGTGGTAGTTATACAGACCATACAAATCTCCATTGAACCGACAAAGCTACTCTTTGATGGCTTCAGTTGTATTTGGATATAATCCAGGTGCCTTGCCGTGTCTCTCATTTGTACCTATGCCAGTCTGAAAGTATTTTATTTATTCAGATACTTCCTGTGAAAAATGTGTGTCTCTTTGATTTCAATCTGTCTGAGTTATAATAATACTTACATCCTAATGTAAGGACTGAGGCTGTCTCAGGATATATTGTTTATTACACTGCAGTTTTTTTTTTTTTAATCTTTTTTCCATTCCATCCTTTATGGAAACACAATTAATCACTGAGTCTGTGCTATATCTGATAAGAGCTTGTTTTCTCTGGCTGTGGCTAAGCATTATTATTATTATTATTATTATTATTATTATTATTATTATTATCTTTAACCTAGCTTCTGTCACATACATATTGTACACAGGGATTCGATACAGAGTCTTGAGTGCTGAGTTGGAGTCCTTCGAGTTTAGTAGCAAGCATTTTACTGCAATTCTAATAGTGGTGTTTGATCAAGCCAGTACTTTCATGTTGCAGGTGAATACTTGGTGTAAATCCTTGAGATAAGAAATACTTATCTTCTTATAAATGGAAAAAAATGGTTGAAATATGGTAGTGATCACCTTCATACCCTTGCATTTAGCATAGCAGTGGGCATCTTATAGACCAGCACCAGACCTACCGCAGAGAAAGCATCTGCCCTCTGTCCTGCGTGCAACAGACAACCAATAAAGTGAAAATCTCTATTGCTATAAAATCTCTATTGCTTAGAAAAGGTATATAGCTACTACTTGTTCCATTCTTTGCACAAAATAAGCATTTAGCCAACTGTGAATGAAGAAAATTCTTATGCATCTTATGTAATCATTTCCTTGATGAAAAAATAGAAAATGAGGAAGAGGAAGATGGGGGCCGGGATATAGCTTTGAGTTAAATATTTCCTTCATAGCAAAAACTAACTCAGAGAAGAAGCGTTGACACAAAAGCAGTCACATCGGTCAGGATGGGCTGAGTTATGCTATAGGAATAACAGCCCCATAATTTCAGGGGCAAAGATGACCAAGGTTCTTTTCTACTAATACCCATCATGAATCGAGGGAATCCGTGACTCTTTGTTGTGACTAATGAAAAGAAAATAGCCATAAACAGGAACCTCTCTGACTGTCACAGCAGCACAAAGAAGAAAGAGCACAACATGTTCAGCGGCTCTTAAAATTCTTCCCCAGAAGGGATGCAGACTTACTGCATTCATATTTCACTGGCCAAAGCCAACCACGAGGCCAATTCATTGCCCTTATGTATCCCTCTCATTGACTCATAGCCCTCAACCTACAAATCCATTCCTTCACCTCTCTACTGGGATGCGTGACTAAATTCCTGTCCCCTACATGAGCTTGTAATGTGCCCACTTCCTGCCTCTTTTTCCTTCCTCCTCTTCCTTCTTTGCTCGCGATCTCTCCCTTCATCCCCCCAGTCTGCATTGGGAGATCCACTAACACACTACACAGATGCGCTGGCAGGCTGGTACTGGGAAATCCATGAAATATTTGTGCTTAAGAGGTTCAGTAGGTCAGAAAGGTGGAACACTGGTCGGTTTAAGTTTTCTCAGCAGCGACAAGGGAGTCAGAAGCAGAAAGCTGTTCTGTCAAGATAGTCACAGAGGCCGTACTGGCTTCTTTCCACAGTTGGAATGACTCAGAAATACCAGCTGTGCTGACCTGAGGTGGGGTGATGGTGAAGTCACTCGTGCTAAGCAACACATTGGCCTTCGAGTAAGGGTTAAGGATTTGGGGCACTGTGAATCTTTCATGTGTCACCTGTTTACTCTCTGGTGATCCGGGCCAGGACTGGGCTGTTTTGAAGGTTTTGAATGTGAAGCACAAGTGTATCTCGTTCCATGCCCCTCCCTGCCCTCTCGACGCAACTGCAAATACATCTTTCCCAACCTCCCAGAGCATTTTTCACTCACCCAAGTGTTTACTACCACAGAAGTTTTGCCTAGAGAAAGCTCTTCCAACTTACCTAGCTCTGTCTGCCCTAAAATTTGCTGCAAAATGCAAAGATCTTTCCAGAAAATTTACATTTCCCTAAAAAAAAGTCTGGTAAAATAAAAATATTGTTCCAATATGATAATAGTGTTTTTTCAACAGGCTGTGTGGGGAAAATTCTTTGCAGCTTAGAGGACAAGTTTATCATTTCTCTTCTAGCATCTTAAATTCAGTGCACACCTCTACTAAGTACATTCCCTGCTCATGTTCTAATTTGCCTGAATTGTCCTAAGCATTTAACCCAAAAACAGTCTCAGTGTTTCCCCTTGCCTCCCTGTCACCAAGCTTCCCTTTGCTTGAGTTTGCACCTTAAAGCCTCATCTATCCATCCAGGCTCCTAAGAGCAGCCCCGGTTCTGATTTTCTTCATCTGTTGCTCCACAACGTGACCAGTCTGTTCATACCTAGATGTCAATCCAGTCATCTCCATTCACCTCCAGAGAGTTTCAGTGGCTTCCCACCCACCCCGCCTCCTTGGGGAAACACTTTAAACTACCCTGACTTTCAAGCCCTTCCTGCCCGTCCCTTCTGAGCTCTCTCCTGATTCTCCTTTGGGTTTCTTCGCATATCCTCCACTCTCCATCTTTCTGCCTTTGCACTGAGAAAGCCCTCTGTCTTATGCTGAGGCCTTGGTCCCTTTCTAGGTCCTGGACTCATCCTTGTTTCCTTGCTTTGGTGTCTGCCTCATACTTCAAGCTTCACCCTGGTGCTTCCCTGGCAGCTCCTGAACTGCAGTGAGATGAGTTCTATTTTGTGCTCTTTTTTGCCCTCACCATCAGACTGATCTAATTTAATTAGTTGTCTTCCCAGCCACACACATGTTGTCTCAGGACAGTTGTGCCTTTCTTTCTAATCATTCTGTTCCCCATATATATCTGGGTATATAGCTGATGAACAAAAAGGTTTCAAAAATACTTCTATATATGAGAGAGAGAGCAAGTATTGTAGGAAATTGTGATTGAACATTTCTGGTGTGGTCTGACTCACTTTCAGCTATGTTACATTTATTCAGTGAATATTGGATAAGTTATCATCTGTACAGAAGTTGAACTAGATAATATTAGGTATAGCCTAGCATTGTCAGTGCCTTTATATACGTTTACATATTTGCTGTAGTCTATTATAATCTGGTCATGTGTAAGTAACAATATGTCTGCACTGCTATCTTAGTATGCTTTCTAATGTTATGGATACCTTAATACTGGCTGTCATCTCTGCACTGGCAACTTTTCCATTAGAGTATAGAAAGGGTGTTAGCCATGGCAGTGGTCTTAGATGTATTCACGGGGACTATTTCTTCACTGTATCTCTTGATCATGTTTCAGTGTGAGGGACATCACACTAACATGAAGATTTGTTCTTACATTTTAGCCAATGTGTAACTTTATTAACTTGCTCAGTTTTTATCCCAGTCCCATTTGTGCTTTTCTTCTCATTGAATATAATGAATTTACCTGCTACTACCAGTAGTAGTTCTTTTCTGAGAGATGCACAACCTGCATTTAGACAATATCACACATGTAAAATTAGATGCTGAAGAGCAAAGTACACACAAACACCATCATAGGTGGACCTGTCTTAGTTACTTTTTGCTCATTGCAAAAGTATTGCATTGAGACAAATACCCAACACTCAAAATGAAGGAAGAAAAGATTTAGCTCACAGTTTGTGGAGGTTCCAGTTCATACTCTGCTGGCTCCAAAGTAAAGGACAGCAGTTCTTGGTGGCAGAAAACAATGAAGAGCAGAGGAGGAGCAACAGCTGTGGCGTCCATCAAGCCTCTGTCTCCCTGCTACACTGACTGCGAAGATCAGCCCTCCACTGTGAACACTGGAGCTCCTTCGAAGAGGCATGGATACAAAGATCAAGCTCCTCCAAAAACCAAAACTTCTCCAAGGAAGAAGCGGGTTAGGGCAGTGCAGTCTGCCTCAACTCCTTCTTATGTACTTTTTGGGCTGAGTCATCCAGCTGTAGGATGGAAACAATCACACCCCAGGGCGGGACCAATTACGTCGCAGAGCAGGCCCTCCTCCTGAAGAATCGGGCCTCCAGAGCAAAACCACTGAGCTGATCCAGCTTCGGACATCAAGTTGACACAATATATCAACTGGATCCATAGAAATTGCTTAGAGAACATTTACTGAATGCTTGTTATATGCTTAGGCATTGCCTTTATGCATATATTTACCGCATTCTTTGAGGCACACTTGAAGACAACAGTTAACAATCCCATTTTCTTGATGAGAACACAGATTCAGACGGGCTTATTTGGCTCCTGTCCTATTTGTAATTGGTAGCCGAGCAAAGATTTGGGAGTGCATGAAGCTAGACTTTGCATTCCCAAACGGCAAGGTCTGCAGTATTTTGCTTTCAGTTACCTCTGAGTTCCCAATAAACAGTTCCTGAATTAAAGAATGACAGAAGGAGTGAATGATCGACCTGCAAGTCATTTTCCCATTCAAGAGCTGTGGACTCTACAGCAAGAGACAAAACAGAGAAACAGACGCCTTTCTAGGCTCTTCCCCAGTTTCCCCTTAGGATTCTTCCATTGGCGTAGGACACACCTCGCCCTCAGTGTGCTGCGATTGCCTCTCCACATTTCGAATTCCAAGCTGGCATGTGTTTTTTAAATGAGCGACAAAAGGTAGCTAGTCCTGATCTTATTTCAGGAAGGACATTCTACTTACTTGGAAAGCCATGTACAATCAGAGATTCTGGGGGCTGGAGCACTTGACAGGAGGAGGTAGGGTAAAGGGGTGCCAAACTTGCCCCCCATAAGTTATTATTTTTATTCATGAAGTGGTGAAAGGCTTCTCTATGGGGTAGTTGAGCTGTCTATCACATAACATGTATAAACTTATACACTGACCATTTTGGGTGTTTCTTGGCCTTCTTCCGCTGTCCTTGATGACCGTTTCTGACTATTAGAGCTAGTTGGTTGAGATGAAAACACACAGTAATTTACCCCAGGCCCTGAGAGCGCCAGCAGCTCACCTTTATTGCATCCGTTCGTGCTAATATTGGATGGGATGGCGTTAATTTTCTATTTCTTTGTTTGAAGAGATCCAGGAAGAATCACTGAGGAGTATTTACAACATAATAATGTCACAATCTACAGCCCTTAATTTATTGATTCTCTGCAAACCTTCTTTTACTTTAACTGCTGTTTTTCCCCTTCTGCTTCCCTGAGAATTAAAAGTCACTTGGTTTATTGTTGGCTTTAATATGGTTTATTATTAGAGAGGTTATTATACAAAGTCTGAAGATATTAAGAATCTATCAGCACTTGTGTACAGACTGGACACAGTCTCTGTTCATTATTTCTAGTCAACTCTTAAATGTTCCTTTTTTTTTTTAAATACTGTCAGGCCATTATTTCTTATGCATATCAATCATCATTTCAAACTCAATCCAAGGATATTGATATTGAGATTTTGTACTGTAAAAACTTGATAGCCTATCTCATATGAAATAAAATAGTAACAATATAATTTTTCCAATTCACTGCTATTGGTAGTGATTTTAACAAGTGATTATAATAAATACTTTTTTTAGTTGACTCATAAATGATTTGGCTCTGTTGCAGAAATGTCAAGCAGTCAACTAAGAAAAGGAGTACAATTTAACTAGCAAACCTATTCCCAGAACAGTGCAGATGGAGTGTCTACTGCTTCCCTTGAGAGGCCACTTTGTAATCCAATATTTCTCACAGTTAGGAATTTTTTTTCTTGACATTCAGCCTAAAATTTTCCCTTACCTGAGATCATTTCATGATGCCAAATAGAAGGAAGAAAAAAAAAAAAAAAGACTTGCAAAACAAACAAACAAACAAAAAACTAACTGGAAGCTAGTTTTAAAAATTATCCCTTGGGGTGATACACATGTTGCTCCTGTATCTAGTTCAGCTACTTTTCATAATGGACTATGATAGATTTTTGTTGCTGGTATCCACTTCTCATTACTAATATTGTTCATATTATTATCTTCTCGTAATTTTTATCATTTTTCTATGAATAAGCAGTCTTTAGGCGCTTCTTTAAAACTAGCTTTTAAATGCCTTATTTATTACATCATGTTTGGCTAGTGTAAAGATATTCTGAGTGGTCCTGCAATGGCTAAGGCTACTGTCCTGGACCTTAAACAATAGTAATCACTGAGTCCCACAGCTAAATGGCTTGGTCACAGAGGCCAATGGTGAGGACAGTAAGAAGTCAAGGTGCACATTTCCCAGGTCACCATTTCAAGAGAGCTGTCTTTTCTACCTCTTTTTCCTCCTTCCTGTCTTTGTTCTGCCTTTTTTCCCCTTCTTTATAATTATTCTTTAGATCTCCTAGTTTGAGAGGCAAAGTTTCTTTTGTTCTTCTTACCAATACTATTACTATTAATTTTCTAATTTTTAGTACAGAAAGCTCCTCGGCCTGGGATGGGTATAGGGAGATATACATACATACGTACATATATAATATTTACATATGTGTATGTATATACATTAGTCTTATAATAATATTGCTTACAGATTTAATTAATATGCTTCATTAGTTGGGCTCATGGCAAAAGTGTTTGGAAAGCAGAAGAGTTCTGTACCAATCACATAAGCAGTCTCCTCAAACAACAGAATCTCATATCCAGTTCACTCATCATTATCAATCACTGTCCACAGTTTATATTAGGATTAACTCTTCATGTTGTATTTGACAAGCATATATAAGGATATCTGCCTGTCATTATAGCATTACATGGAATAATCTCATAGCCCTAATTTCCTCATATGGAAATTTCATAGTCTTAAGATCTTCCTAATAGATTCGGTTTGCCTTGGCTATACCCAAATAAAAAATGAAGAAACAGTGGTGACAAGCTATGTTGCCTACTAATCTCAACCACTGATGCTTAGGGGCCAATCTGTGTAACAACATTGCTTTTCCATGCAAGAGGAACACCTTTGAAGGTACTTGGTGTTGTCATAACTGTGTTCCATTTAATTTTAATGCAAAAAGTTACAGTGTGGAGGCCCTGCACGGAACCAGATATTTTTCAGTGTTCACAATATAGTTATGCTATAATTTGGCCTTCCTAAGGCCATATTAAGATCCAAGTATTATTATAATTATGATGTCCCTTACTATATTTAACTCAAAATTAAAATAAAAGTAAGCCACACAGTAGTGAAAAGTATTAGAGTTTAGGTCTAAAATTTCCCCTGCAAAATCTTAAGTGTTCAGAACAGGGGGTTTGGGAAGGTGATTGGATCCTGGAGGGGCTGTACTAATCAGTGGATTCACCCACTGATAAATTCAGAACTGATTGTCAGGAGGTAGGCCTGGGCGGAAGAGGCAAGGCCTGGGTGGAGGAGGTGTGGCTTGGGTGGAGGAGGCATGGCCTGGATAGAGGAGGCGTGGCCTGGGTGGAGGAGGTCTTCCCTGCTAGAGGTGTAGATTTCTTTGAAAGACTTACCCCCCTCTCTGACCCTTCCTCTCTCTGCTTCCTGGTTGCCAAGCTATACAGCTTTCTTCCACCAGGCTGTTTTCTATGCCACCTCTGCCTTTGGAGCCAGTTCACTATGGCCTGAGCCTTCCGAAGCCACAAGCCAAATAAACCTCGCCTCCTTCAAGCTCCAGATGTCAAGGGATTTGTCAAACTGACAGGAAGTGGACTAATACAGCAAACAAGTGTAATCAGGATGTTATTTGTCCCGTAATGTTTACCTAGATTGCTCTTATGTCTAAGATATCACCATCTTAAGAAAAGAACTTGCTATTGTCCTGTGTTTGCTGGTGGCAGAAGCACGTTTGGTCTACCTTCTGTAGCACTTAAAACTATTCTTTCCATAATTGCTATCCATGTCAAATGATTATATTCTTGTGTTTTCTGGATAAAGCAACATCACTTTTCAAAAAGTCTCTGTACTTTATTATATTTGATTGGAGTTTTTTTGTTTAAAAGTGAGGAGAATGAAGAGGAAACAGGAGAAAGAGGGTGAAGAGTTATAAAAGTCTATGAAGCACTCCACCTAGCCTGGACCAGGTTGTCCACTGCTGACTTGTGGGTGCTCACTGATTTTATAAATGCCTAATTTTTCTTTCATTGCAGTTAGCACTGAAGGAATCACAGGGATTCCAGGTTTCTAGAATCCTTCATGAAAAGATATATCCCAGGCTTGTTGTTCACTATGCAAATTGCAAACTGTGAATGCATCACAAGGGCTGTGCTGAAACACACATTTTGAAATTGCCTTCCACCCAAAGCCCTGACTTATGACTTTCATAATGATAAAGTTAGGCCATCTTCAGTAAGCTGACCTGTATTCACTGTGTTTGTGATTTGTCAAACCAAGTATTCACACTGGGTGGGCCTTTCCCTTATCACTAATGCTCTTTCTCCACAGTATTCTAGACTGTCATTCCTTCGCAAATATGTACTCTGGGGCCAGTCAAATAGCTCAGTGCATTAAAGCACCTGCAAGCAGGTTCAGGGGCTGAGAGTTCAATCCTTGAGCCTGCTGTGCTGGTCCCATCCCCGGCGTGCACTGAGATGGCAATTGAGACTGGGCACGGTGGTGCATCCCACCCTGAATACCCTATAGACCACCCCACCCCCCAAAAATAAATATGAACTTTGAATGAGACACAGTACAATGAAAAGAAGTGAGTAAAGGCATAAATCTTGCCACCAAAATGTATAGTATATGAAAGATAATCTTTATTCATTCATGTACCCATCTATCCACTTACACATTCATTCATCAAATGGTATACAACACTATGCCATGTAAGGCATAATAATACAAACATAGGGGCCTGGGAGATAGCTCAGTAGAATAAGCACCTGCCTGGCAAGCGCAGGATCCTGAGTTCAATCCCCAGTACCACACACACACACACACACACACACACACACACAATATAAATGTACATCAGATGCACACAATTATGCCAAGGTTATAATCTTGTCTGCTTGTGCTAGTGTCACAAGCTATCGGTCAGCAATAGCGGAAGCCCTTTAACAGCACAGTTTTTTTTTTTTTTGTATTTTATCTTGTTTTTTATTTTTAATTAATTCATTTTTTTACATATAGTACAGAGTTTCAAAACCAGAAAAATTTAACAATGGTTATATTACATATTTTCATCATCAGATCAGTTTAGATGGATAGATATTGGTGTTTTTGACACTTGCCATGCGGTACATCTTATCTGACTCTTTTGCTGGCAAAAAATGACTTCTTAACCCATAGACTTGCAGAAAACAATCAGATTGTAGATCTCCCACTTGCTGGTTTGCTTTATTCTCCTACATACTTATAGCAGTGTAGTCTGAAAAAATAATGCTAGCCACATACTGTATATAGCTTTAAATTTACTGGTAGCTGATGAGCTTTTCCCTCCATCCTAGAAAACTCACTCTAACATCATCTTCGATCAGAAGGGCTTTTCTTTTTTATGGTGCTAAGAACAGAAAGAAACTTGCAAACAAGGATGACATGATGGTTGATTTTTGAGTAATGAAAGTGTCATTCATTTTTTGGGGGGGGTTGCTTTTAAAAAAATTATTTTATTTTATCATTACTTTTTGTAGCCAGCTCAGCCCACCCTGGGGGGATGGCACAGCATGAGATGCCAGGGCTTGAACTGCAGTCTCTGCCTAAGCTTGCCTAAGCAGGCACTTTAAACTGCTGAGCTATCCCGCCAGCCCTGACAGTACCATTCATAACCAGTACCAGAGCAGAGATGGGAGTTTACAAATCAAAGTGAGGCTTAAAAATCTTAAACTCTCAAAAAGTCATTTCTTTTCTTTAACTTTCATGTTTATACTTTTCCCTGCCTCTGTGTAATTTATAACCTGAAAGTATAGACAATTTCTTGCCAGTCATTTGTATTCCTGCCCCAAATCAACATAATGTAGCAATTTAAAGAGAAAAAACCCAACAGCCGTCAACTTCTGCTTGCATGTCCAAGCCGCCCCTTGATTGCTGAGTAGTTTTAGTGATAAGTTATTGTCTCTGATCTTCATGTTCCCTCTTGAAACAATAGAGAGGAAGACAATATCCACCTAATAAAGCACACATGACCTGCACATAGGGAGAGCCCCAGTGTCCTCATACTCTTTGATAGAGGTAGCTTTGCACCAGGGATTTGGAGGGCCCAGTCTTTAGAGTTATAGCAGCTGAGCTCAGAACTTTCTGGAAACAATCTCTCCAGCCAACTCTGCCATCCTCACCTACTATCTCAAAAATTATGGGTTGAACCCAGAAGTCCTTGCACTGGCAGGCCCCTCTAGGTGATTCTCTTAAAAGCAAAATCTAGGAATCCACTGGCACTTCCACATAAAGAAGAAGTCACTTGATTATAAAGGGATCCCACACAGATGCTTCAAATTCCCAAAGCAACTTTGTTCAAATGTTTAGTACCTACTGGGATCATAACTCTTATCTTTGAAAGTGTACAAAGGTGATATTAGAGGTTTTGGTATGACCGAAGGAAAACCTCAACATGGAAACAAATGCTGTTCTTACTGTGCTGATTTTGTTCCAAGTTCAAGCTTGTGCGTATTATGTAGCTCCTCCACACTTTAATGTCCTGACAGCAATATGTAAAGCAATGCGGCCTACTTTTCAGTGTTCTGTTTTCTCCTTTGTTCTGTTTATTTCCAGAATTTATTTCATTAGCATCAAATCTTACTTGAGATTGCGTTTCTGTCTTGCTTTCTCAAACGCCCTTTCTTGCAACTATTCTGTGGGCTTTTCTCGGTAGCCCCATCTTTAAGCCGTTGTGAGCAAATATTACCACATGAACTTTACCATATAAAAATAGTAAGCAACGAGTCGTTGTTTACAGAGCCAAATGTGCTTTTTATATCCAGAAGAGTAAAAGAAATTAAATCTCTTCCTTCATTCTTCCCACCTCCAAAATACCATGCTGCTCTCGTTGCATGTCATGAAAAGACAACCATTTGTCCTTGAAATAATGTTTGGCAAGTACAAAAAAACTACGGGAGGGAAGAGATCCTGAGGAATATTATTCTCAGTGTCTGTCCCTCTAACGGGTGTCCATATTCTTCCTTCACGACACAAAGCCATTGCCCTCTTCCTGTCGCTTCTCTTTACAGAGAACATTGACCTGCCGCATGAAAGAATAGCTCCTAACACACACTTGCTCATCATAGGAAGTAAGGAAGCAAGACGGCCCGCGGGAAGTAGAAAACCTTGAAAATTTCCCCTGCCATCTGCTCCTCACTCTTCCATTATTCCCCTTCTCCTTTTCTTTCTCCTCCTCCTCTTCCTCCTCCCAGTGCCTCTTCCCCAGAGCTGGTTTACAATTTTAAAAATAATGTGCCCCCTGGAGAATGAGTTATGTGTGTCCATTAGGAATTCATAAATACCTTGCTATGCCCCACACAAGCCGATTGCCAACTGCTTCTTAGCATGATATACACCTGACTGGGACGCCAGGATGAGCAGGTTGCCCCAGGTGACCTTCTGCAAAGCCAGTTATGTGACCACCGTTTCTTACCCTATCCCTCCCTCTGATTCACCTCCTGGTTCCCTTAAGTGCCATGGGGTACCAGGAGAAGCAGTTCAGTTGCATTGTGATAGCCAGTTCTTCAAATCCTAACACTGTCTAAATTAGTTTTTCCCAGCAATCTCTAGGCTTTGTTCTGCAGCCTAAGGTTTGCATCAATATGCAGAGGTTTCCAATCTAATATTCAGTATGACAATAGCACGATCTATTTTGTGAGGCCTGGCAGATACTATCCCAAGTACTAGCCACCCTTCTTAAAGGCAGTTGAGTCTCTCTGTCACAAGCCCTAGAATTCATGGGCTTATAACAGCCACAAAAACACGTGGATACTCCATGATGACAAAGCCACACGTGGAGTGTGAATCTTTGTGGAAAATGAGAGAGACCTTGCTTACTCTTCCAAAAAGTCAAAAATGCCTTTGTTTTCAGGGCATGTTACTTCTCTTTGCCCATCAAAATGAAAAAATGATTTAATTTTGTTTCTTAAAAGAAATATGAGAAGGTCTGTAGTCATTACTAACTGCTTTGCTTGATTTTCAAAGTCGTTCCATGTTCAAAAGAGAGAATTGTTGCCTATCTGGAATACAATTATACTTACAGAAAAAAATTTGTCATATTCTTCATGTGTGGTCATTTTGCCCTCACTTTAATCCATGCTGGCGCTGCCGGCAAATCTGTCTTTGCATTTATGCCTTTGTCTGCTAAGCTAAGGCTTTTAAGTAAGTGCTTTTCCTGTGCTCTGATAATTGTTTTGATCAGGGAGGTAATGTTTTATATTTTTGTTTTTGTTTTTGTTTTTGAGACAGGGTCTCACTATGCAGTTGAGGCTGGCCTTGAGCTCACTTTTGTAGCCCAGGCTGGCCTCAAACTCGCACTGATCCTCCTGCCTCAGCCTCCCGAGTGCTGGGATGGCAGGCGTGCGCCACCACACCCGGCTATGTTTTATATTTTTAAGCCATGCTAATTTGTTGATAATTAGCATTAGGAGTTTATTAATATCTGTAAATCCAAAGTTACAATCAGGGATCACAGCGCTTCTGGTTCTTTCGGGCATGTTGCCTACCCTCAGCCTTTCACGTGGGCCCAGGATGCTGTCACCCAGCCCTCATGTCTGCTGCAATCTCCCAGGTCCCCGTCTGCCAATCATACTCACAGCCATCTAGTAAATTATTCTTGTGAGGACCATTTGGGTAAGGATGTTCTTTCTTTTATGCATTTAACACAGGGGATACAGGGTCTACAGGGTCTCACTATGCAGAGCACACTTGTAGTGATTCTCATGTTTTCAGCCTCCCAAAGTGCGGGAATTACAGATGCGTGCCACCACGCCCAGGCTCAATCTCTGTCTCAGTGCAGCCTGGGCCAGGGCAGGCATGGTACGCCAGGGATCAAACCCCCACTGCTGTGCTCTGCCAAAGCAGACAGTTTAGTCTGCTGAGCTATCAGGCCGTCTCAGGATATTGTTTCTGGGCTTCTTTATTTCTACATGAACATGGATATCTATGAAAATAAATACCCAAGTATATAAAAAGTGTTTTGTTAGTACTTCTCTGCTCCAGCTTTTTAAAAAACATGGCATGGGTCATAGGAGGTCAATGGGTGCTGGTACACCATTTTCCTAGATGCAAATCAGTGGCCTTTCTGCAGTTCCATGGCGTGTATGGAGTGCCAAGGAAACGCATGCAAGCACACCCGTCACCTTCGGAGAATACTGACATTGTGGCTCTGGATTTTATGGAAGGGAACGTGAGACTCTAGACACGTGGTTCTACACGTGGTCACTGGTCTATGAAAGATGATGCTGTTGCAGGCCTTGTGCTCCTCTCAGGATTCCCACAGAATTCAAAGTTTCAAGTACTGTCTCTGCTTTAGACGTATCTATAAGTCTACACTGTAGCTTTGATTTCATTCCTCAGGACCAAGTCTATTTACATCCATGTTAGTTTACAAACATTTTATATGTCTGCATCTATGTACATGGCTTTGAGATATGAGTTGCATATGAAAAATCAATTTTAAACATACTATTTGATTAGTTTTGATAAGTATATGCAGTTGCATAACTATTATCACAATTACATTCCCTCATTTTATTGATAAGGAATATATATATATATATGTATGTATGTATATATTACTCATTCTCTTGTTAATGGACTTTTGAGTAACTTTCAGTTGCTGTATTTGCCATAAACAAATTTGTTATGAACAATTATGCCCATGTCTTCAGGTATATTTTCATTTGTTTCAGATAACTAAGTATCTGAGAGAAAAGTTTCTCTGTCAAAAGCTCGGTTTTATCAGAAACTAACCAATAATCTTCCAAAGTGACTTCAATACGTTATGTCCCTACTGACATCATATGAAATTTCTAGCTTCTGTGAGCCCCAAGCAACTGTGGGAGCTTTCTGTCTTTGCCATTTTTACCATTTCGGTAAGAAGGTTCCATACCATCTTCTTTGTTCACCCCCAACTGCTGACTAGTTATTTAAAATGTCTCTTTATATGCTTGTTTACCAACAGATGTCATCTTAATCAATGCACCAATAAAATTTTTTGCTTATGTTCCTATGGTATAATTTTTATTATTATCAAGCTATATGCATGCTTTATATATTTGTATGTTGATTTTGTGTCCTGAAATTCAAATCAACTCATTTGTTTGTTCTAAAAGTAAAGTTTTCTCAGGATTTTTCAGCTTAGAACATGTTTTGTGATACTAAATAGTTTATTTTCCTTACTTTTTTCTTTCCAGTAGATATGTCTTTTATTTCTTATCTGTACCTTATTGCTCAAGTAAAGGCCAATAAAATGTTAAGTAGAAATTGTGCAAATAGACATCTTGCTTTCTTCTTAATATCAGGCAAAAAAGTTCATTTTTCAGCATTAAATATGAGAGTAGCTTTAGTCTGTTGGGTTTTTTTTTTTCAATTATGTTTACTTTGTTATCTTGTTTTGTATCATTTTATTTTCCTCATCAAAATAAGGAAGTTTCTTGCTGGTCCTACTAAGCTGGAAGCTTTCTATCATAAATCAGTGCTGAGATTTTTAAATTCTTTTTCATTACTGATAGAGACAGTAACATAATTTTTCACTTTCAGGATTTAATATGTTAAATCATGCCGACAGTTGATTACATTGGAAACCGCTCTTGAATTCCTGGCATAAAAGCCACTTGGTTATAATTCATTACTATTTTTTTGATGGATGTGAATATTAAAATTTCTTTAAGAATTTGTGTTCATCCCTTCTCAGCCTTTGGCTAAGATCAAGTGTAGAAGTTGTGTCTAGTTCAGGAGGAACACTGGTCTCCAATTTTGTTTAACTATAAACTTTGTGTTTAATGTTAAGAACATTTATCAGTTTCCACAATTTTATGTGCAACTGGTTTTCTTTTCTTTTTCTTTTTTCTTCTTTCCTTTCTTTACATTGAAATCTGAATAAGATCTGGGCTGATACTAATATCTAGTTTCTGATTGGATACTGTCCTCTGACGACACCCAATACTATGTTTCAGGGAGTTGGGGTAAAAGGTGCAAAAGACCTCCCTGTCTATTTGCTACGGAAAATTTTTATATAATTTTTCAAAAATGAAAGTGTTCAAAACATGTAAAATCTGACGGTGCAATATCTGAAAATCTCAGGGTATCCCTCAATAGAGTACTTATTAATCACAACAGAGAACTTATCTCCATAATCAAAAGTCTGGTGGACAAAAATTTAATCAAGATTAAATTTACCATCCTTCATTATAAAACAAGCTGATATTGATTTACCAAGTAGAAGGCAGTGACAGCATAGAACACCATTTTTATAGTAGTTTAGTTTTAAAAGTTGTCTTAGTTACTTTTTACGTATTGCTAGGACAAATACCCGACACTCAAAATGAATGAAGGAAAGGTTTATTTAGCTCAGTTACTGGAGGTTTTAGTCCATACTCGGCTGGCCCAAGACTGAGTGGAACAGGGCAGAGAGCATCCAGTTCATGGTGGTGGAACTGCAACAACCGAGACAGAGGCAACCAACCAAACAGGGGAGCAGGGAGCAACAGCTCTAGTCTGTCTTTCTGTCTCTCTCTTTAAATTACATCAGGCTCTCTGCCTCAGCCTATTGTCTCAGGCCACACCCATAGTCTCAGCATTACTCAGACCCATAATCCCAACAGTAGTAAAACACGTAATCCCAGTGGATCATCATTCAAGTCTCAAACTGTAGAAGTTCCCGCCCATGACTGCATGAAGCTTTGGGGGGACAACTAGACATAAACCATAACAAAAGTTATAGTACTTTTGTTTAAAATCTGATCATGAGATAATAATCTGAAAAGTCTAGGTAATAAAACTCTCTACAGGACAAATTTCTTGAACACTTCAAAAGTGTCAGTAACACAAAAGGTAGAAGACCAAAAAGCGCACAGTGAAATGCATGATACTTGATTAAATCATGAATCAGAAAAAAAGAAAGAAAAAAATAACTAACAAACAAACAAACAAAAAATCCCAACTATAATTTTGAAGCCAGAAAGGAGGTGTTTAATACAGCTATAATTATATATTAGCATCAATGTTAAACCTCTCAAGTAAGACAATGATATTAATAGTAAACAGAGTTGTTTTTTTTTTTTTCCCCCCCAAGAAATACTTGCAGTTTTTTTTTCCCCTATAATATATTTGGTACAAGGTCTCACCATGTAGCTCAGACTCACAGTGATCCTCCTTTTACCAGCCTCCTTCGCTCTGGGATTACAGGCGTGGGCCACCACTTCTGGTCTCTGCCAAATTTGTCAGGGGGCAAGGTCAGCGCTGCATGTGGTGCTGGGGATCAAACCTGGTCCTTGCGCTTGCCTAAGCAGGTGCTTAGCCGAGCCGTACAGAGAGAGAGAGAGAGAGAGAGAGAGAGAGAGAGAGAGAGAGAGAGAGAGAGAGAGATGCCCATGGCTTGTTGAAGTGGATATAATACTCTCTACTATGCTGACTCATAGAATGATCTAAGAGTTAAATAATGTTTAAAAAGCCCTCACTAGAATTCAACACCTTACTTGAATAGTGGTTATTTAGTACAGATGTTATCATTAAGAGGAGACCTGAGACATCAGCAAAATGCAGGAGTTTGTGAGAAAGGCAGGTTATCAGGCCTTAGCCGCACATGGGGAATAAAGATGATCATGCCGAGAGCCCAGGTGGTTTGCGTGTAGCCAGATGGGGGAGTAGAGCGACTCTGGACTGAGCACAGAGCCTTGCACACAGGGACACTCAGTACACACCAGGAGGATTTCTCCCTGAGTTTTAGGGAGGGTGGAGAGCATGTGCAAAAGCCCAGAGGTGCAAATGAATAGGGTTTTTTGTTTTGTTTTGTTTTGTTTTGTAATTAAGAAGCAAAAAGTAAACCACTGGCCTGTCCGAAGTGTGGCTTTAAGTGTTCAAAGGAAGTTAAGTGCAGCTGAAGCTTTGACTTGCTTGTGATGGAATTCTAACTATCTGGATGGAAGCCACGTCTTGGGGAAGTCAGCCTTAGGTGGTGTGCAGTGTGGGAGTGGATAAACAGGACATGCTTTTCTAGCCCAGCAAATGCCTTCTTTCTAAGGGGAACTAAACTTCAGTGTGAGAGAACAATTGAAGGAAGAAAGGAGGCTTCCCTTAGCAGAAGCTGAGAACCAGCAAAATGCAGCCTTGAGGTCTTTGCTACATTTGAGGCACCCTGTGTTCATTTTCCCTCTGGGTACCAGCATCTGCTTTCTTGGGGTGATCACATACTGTAAGTCCAGGTGCTGGACTGTCCTCTTGCCAAGCTAGTCTTGTGGAAAAAGCTTAGTAGACTGGACTCAGCAAGCTTAAGCCAAGCTATAAAAGGATTTTTACTTATGGGCCTTTAAAAAGTCATTGATTTATTCTGCTTTGAGGGCCCCTGCCCTTTCCCTGGGCTCAATTTTTTAGACAGCTATTCCTATTCCTTTCTCCTGTCTTAGTCAGCTTCCTGTTACTATGACAAAATGCCTGAGGGAATCAATTTACAGGAGGAAATATTTATTTTGGCTCAGGATTCCAAAGGTTTCAGTTCACAGTTGGCTGACTCCATTACTTTAGACCCCTAGGAAATCAGAAAAATCCAGAAGGGTGTGGTAGAGAAAAATGGTGCACCTCGTGACAAGAAAAGAAAAAGAAAGAGGGGTCAGAGACAAAATACACCCCTTCAAAGCCCAGCCTAGTGCTCTACTCCCTCCAACAAGGCCTCACCCTTGAAGTTTCTACCACCTTCCAATAGCCAGTGTAGCTATGTATTCATCAACAGTGGAGAGCTAGACCCCTTGTGGTCCAATCACCACACGAAGGCCATACTTCTAAACACTACTGCAGTGGGGACCGATTCTTTCACACATGAACTCTTTAAGGAATTCCAGTTTAAGGCATAACAATCTCCAGTCCCTTCCTATGAAAGTCATTCTCCATTGATTTCTATTCCTTGCTTACAGCCAGCCCCTTCCAAATGAACAGTGCAGGTCCTGAGAAAGTGCTGCCAGTATTTTTCATTTTAGACAACAGTAAAAGCTGGATCTCCCTTTGGGACTACTCTCACTGGTGCCTGATAGGTCTCCACAGTCATTTCTTATCCCTTATCATTTGCCCTTTGCATAGCAATCAGGGTGAACATTTAAAAGCACAAATCAAATTACTTTTTTGTTTAAAATTTGAACACTGCCTAGAAAGTGCAGAATAAAATCCAGAGGGCTTAGGGTGGCTCTAACCATCCCACCCCAACTGCTTCTCTGATCCCTCTCCACAATAGCCTCCAGCTCCACTGATCTTTTTTCTTCTGGAACATTCCAAGCATGTTCTTCTGTTAAGATTTTTGTGCCCATTAATTCCTCCCTCTACCATACTCAGAGCTATGGCTTTCTCCTTATTTTTGAGTGGCCAGTGTAAAGTCTATTCCATGAAGGAGATTTCATTAACCATGCTATCTATTTGGGATGTTCTTCCTCTCAATTGCAATTTCCTCCATTTTATTTTCTTCATGGAACTCATCACTTTTTTATGTCAGAGGTATCACCCTCGAACCCACAAACCTAGCTGATCTGCCTCCTGTCTCATGAGCATTTTTAGTGGAACATGGCTTCACACATTTATGTTGTCTGTGGTTGATTTGATGTCACACAGTTATGGCAGAGACCTACAATACCTAAACTATTTACTTTCTGCTTCTTCAAAGAAAGAAAATATAGCAACCTCTAATTTTAAGTACTGTTTTGTAAATTTTCCTAATATCTGTTTCTTCCTTGAGAATATAAACTCCACCAGACACATTTTTTTTTTTTTTTCGGTACTGGGGCTTGAACTCAGGACACTGCACTTGCCTTATTCTACTGAACTATATCTCCCTGGTCCTCAGACACACTGTTTGTATAATATTATACACCATAATGTCTCCAACATTTAGAACTAGGACTGGCATACAACAGATGAATCAATAAACATTTATTAGAGGAATGGAAAGAAGATAAAAAAAGGAGGGTTGGAAGGAAGGAAACACAAAAGGAAGGAGGGAAACATAAGAAACCAGGGTAGAATGATATCTAATTAAGCAGGGCCTCAACTCAGAATAGAAGCATATTGTGTGGCGGGGGAGAGAATAAAAGATTTTTGAGGAATCACAAAAGAAGCTCCTGGGAGGTGAATTGATTTTAAATATCTTCAAGTAAGAATTGGAAAACCTGTTTTTTAAACTGCACTGTGTCTGCACCCCCCAACCCCCATGCAGAGTCTGTGTCATCCCTCACTGCCAACAAGCAGTTCTCGTCCTTCAGAGAACTCGCCAGAGGCTGCACTGTGGTCACTAAGTCTAGAGAGGGCACAAGTTTCTTAGACTTTGGGATGGCGGAAAGCATTCAGCAGCAGGACTCAAAGACAAAGCTGTATCGGCTAGACCTGTTCCTGCTGCACAGCCAATGAATTTTCCAGGTGCTGGAGCAAGGGTTAGGGGAGCCATGGAAGTCACCCCACCTTCAAGAAGGAGAGAAGATATGAATGAACACCTTACAGTAACCATGGTTCCCTTTTGTGAGTGAAGGGGAGTGAAAGGGCAGTCATAGTAATTAACTAAGCCAAAACTTATAGTTATAAACAGAGATATTCTCCCCAAAGCTGGGATATATGGATTCCTAAGGAATGAAAGAATTTCTTTAATAAAATCCAATACCTACAGCCTTTCTCTCTGCTCCAGGCATTGACCCACATGCATTACATATGTCATACTCTAGTTTGCACTGCTCTGCCCCTGAGCTACACCTATCCTCCCAGCCCTATGTTTGAGTTTTAAAGCTGCATGACAACCCTCTGAAGTAGGGATCTTTAGTGTTTCCATTTTATAGATGGAGACATTGAGATGCTATGATGTAACTAGGTCTATTTCATACAACCAGTAAGTGACAGAGTTGGGGTCTGAACCTAGGCTATGTAAATATAACATCTATATTCTTGGCCACCAGATAAAGCTGGAAATAGCTTTACTGGGGAGCATGGAAAAGTGACTGCTATTTGGAAGCTTCTAGTAGCAGGAGCAGCTCTTACCTTCTCATAGCTGTTCTGGTGGTATCTCTGCCCTGAACACCTATGCACAGATTTCCTTTTCTCTGCCCTTTGCACACAAACACACACTCAGTGTAAGGAAGCATATGAAGACGAATGTGATGGAATCAAAGTGCAAGAGACAAGTGATAAGGCCATGAATGCTACCTGGAAGCCAAGACCAGGGCAGAGCAGCAGTAGATTAGAGCAGAAAGTCTCAGGAGTGATGGACAAAAAACCCTAGAGAGGTGAAGTACAGTGGATGAGTTGGTGTTAGTTTGTGAGGGTTACCATAACAATGCATTGAATGTCTTAAATAACAGCAACTTATTGCCTCATCATTGCGGATGGGAAGAGGTCAAGATCAAAACATGCACAGTGTTGGTTCTTTCTGAAAGCTATGAAAGAGAATTTATTCGCATCTTTTTTCTCATTTTGAGTGGGTTTCTAGCTAATCTTGATGTCCCTTGACTTGTATATTTATCTTTGTCTAGATGTGAACAAATATCTCTCCCTGTGTGTAAGTGGGTCTATGTCCTCTCTTTGAAGGACTCATGATCTCTAGTTGTGTTGGATTAGGACCAGATATAAGAACTGATTCACCTGCAAAGACTATTCCCATATTGGGTCACATTTATAGGCCCTAAGGGTTAAGACTTTAGCACTTTTCAGAGGTTCTATTTCAACTCATAATAACTACCAGGAGTTCTGAATTTGGCAGTAGGCGGGCTAGAAAAGTAAGTTGGAGATCAACAGGGAGATCTAGGTATAAATGGTCTGGAGGAATCTGCACACTGCCCTCCGGGTGGTTGTGGTGCTCTGGTTTAATGTCTATTGGCAGGGAAGAGAGCAGCTGCCTAGGGTAGCACAGTGGGTCAAGAGACTAAATACAGCACCAGTGGCAATGAGCCTGGCTCCCACACCTCATCTCACCTCGGTCCTATGCAGAAATAACTTTCCACTCAGCACACTCTTCTTTTTAAAGATTACAAATGACTGTGCATGCCTGGAGTTTAATTTTGTACCAGTTTTTATTCATGAATCACATTTCTACAAAGACATTAATCCTCGCTCATTACTAAGTGCACTGTCAGCTTGATAAGTCACCAATGTGTTTTTGTGTGTTATGTTAGAACAAATAAGCTTCTTAATAGGCTTAAATGGCATTCATCCTTTAAAATTTCTTTACCTAAATAAAATGGTAAGACTGGGGGATTTTTAAAAGGCATATTTGATCGTCTATTTCTACTCTTGTTCCTTTGAAACGTGACTCTGCTTGTTGGGTGTAGTTGAGCACGCCGGTTGCATAGGAGGGAACACCAAGCCAAAGAAGACCTCTGCAGGTAGGACATGACAGATATTCTAGTTTTTTATAGCCGTGTTTGTCTATCTAGTTTCCATACTTGTTGGCATCTTTGGAATTTACTGACAAACAAATTCTCTGTTCTCTTCTGACATAAAATGAATGAAATACTAGCCAATCTTCTAGCCACACATCAGATTTGGAGTTGGACAATCAGGCATCACAGATGTAGTGAAAAATGGAGACAAATAGCATCCTCCATTTTTTTTTTTTTTTTTTTTTTTTGTCTTTTTGAGACAGGGTCTTGCTATGCAGTAGAGGCTGGTCCTGAGCTCACTTTTGTAGCCCAGGCTGGTCTCGAACTCGCATCAATCCTCCTGCCTCAGCCTCCCGAGTGCTGGGATTACAGGTGTGAGCCACCACGCCCAGCTACATCCTCCATTTTGATAAGCTAAACCTACTGAAAGCTGTTACTATGTTTTCCCTCATTACCTTTATATTTAGAAATATGTTAAAGCCTACTTGATTTGATGAGAATATATTTTCACCTAATATGTTATGCTAGTCTAATGTTATTCTGTGTAATAATCAGAGTTGTACTGTCAAGTACTTATCTAAAGTCACAAGAAAGTTAATTTTATGATACCTTGCAATAATAAGTAATTAGAATTACCCACATATTCACTAAAAGGTAAACTAAGAAATATGATGAAATATTTAATAGTAATTTATTATTTCTTCAAGTAAAATTCAGTGAGAAAAAGGTAAAGTACCATGTACATTATAACCCTGATTTCATAACAAGTGATATATCAGATTGGATGTATGAAAGCAAAATATGAACAGTACTTAATACACAGAATATGTGTTATTTCTTCCTTGTGCTTTTCTGGATATACAAAGAATATACATGGTACAACATAAGGATAGTGGTAAGCAAATATGGTTAATGGAAAAGCTAGTGTGATAAGAGTTTCCATTGAGAGACAACTCTTGCTTCTGAGTTCCTTTAGCAGAAAGCCAAAAGCTCAGAGTCAGAGAAGACATTGTTGCCAACCAGCTAAAGTCCCAAAGGTTTTCTCTTAAGGACAGAGACAAAGCAGGGCCTCTCATCAGCAGAAATCCTTTTACTTTCATTTGCTCTTTATGTAGCTTGGCTCAGCACTCAACTGTAACTACCTTAAGCTGATGAGAAAGTCACTCTGGTCATGTAATGGACCATGGGCTGCACCTGTGTTGGTATTCTACCTAGCTGTTAGCTGGCACTGGATGGATGAGATTAAAAATAGTTGTTCTAGGGTCTGGAAAATTAGGAACAGCTCCTTTTCCTGTACTGGACTGCACTTAGATCCCATTAGTCTCAAGATAGAAATTTCTCAATGAGAAATAAGCCAAGCAATCACATATCTCCACATTCCCTGTCAATTGTGACCTCTAAGCATTTTCTAGATATATCCATACTCCATTGACCTTCTGGCATGAATGTGAAATGTCCATTGGTTTTTAATGCTTTTGCTTGTTCAATTAGTGGAAAACCACCAAAAAGTTACCTTGCCTTAGAGGTGAGTTTCTGTGGTCATACTGGGCCACCCCAGTTCCACTTGAAAGAGGGCTAATGGTGCTATTCCTTATGATATCTTCTTAAAGGTGAGAGTCTCAGATGGTATAAAATTTAATTATGATCGATCCTCATGGCAAAATGGCACTGCAATGTTCTTTTCTCTTTGCAGAGAATGTAAGGGCATGAGTTTTTCTCTAATCACATTAGAGAATCATACATGAAGAAGGAATAAGAAGGATAGAGAGATGAGAGAGAGAGAGAGAGAGAGAGAGAGAGAGAGAGAGAGAGAGAGAGAGAGGTTGAAGAGATTTTTCAATGCTCTCTTCCCTTGGCACACAAGAGCAGCATGCTTCCACAAGGAAGGCATCTGACTTGAACCCTTTCACTAAGGAACAATGGACACCTAGCCATTCTTGTCTTCATATTTCTTCATTTTCCTACGAAGACTGATTTGTTCCGTGTCTCTTTTGCACAGATAATGGAGCCCCTCTTCGAGTTTTCTTCAGGGTCCCCTCAGAAAAATAAGAGTCCCTTTCTTGCCTGAATGTGAAGGGAACAGGTTAATCCAGGGGCAGGGGGCTTCCTTTGTCTCTCCTGCTAGCTGACACCAACTGCCGTCTCCCTCAGCTCTTGTGGTATTTGACAGTTACAAAATTATGCAATATAACATTTAATTTAGTCTCATATTGTTGCTGCATGTGTCTGGAAGACATTTACTGTGCCTTGGCACCTTGTAACGGAAACTATGTTGTGTCATTTGAAGAAGGAAATACTCTTCCAGGTTTCTTGCACAGTTTCAAATACAGAACTAGTTCTCAATTAAATAGTATGTTAGGAAATTTCAGCTCTACATCAGCAGGCTACAGGAGTTATTACACAGCATGAAATATGTATAAAATGTCTTTTTTAAGCTCTCCAAAACTTATCTGTCCATCACCTTGATGCCTCAAACAGTATTTTTCAAATTTAAGGCAATTGAAGACAACTAAGCCTTTTACTTTGCAATAATCAACTTAAAAAACGTGAGCTCACCAATGGTTCTTGAGATGAAGACCTAAAACCAAAGCCAAAAAAGATATGAACATATGCAAAGAAGAAAGCAAAAGCAACAAAGGAGAACAATTTTGCTAACACCATCTCCTCTATTGTTACTTAATTGTTCACCTTTAATATGGCATGGTGTGATAGTTCAATAACTGCATGCAATATGTCATGGTCACATCAGGATTGTTAGCATTGCCATCTACACAAACATTTGCATCTTTATTAAATTATAACAAATGTACACATTTATGAGTTATAGTATTTTGATATACACATATATAAAATATGTTGAATAAATCAGGGTAGTTAGTTGCATTATCATCTCATTATTTTGGCTTTGAAAATTTGTACCTCTTTCTTTTAGTTATTGATAAAATATAGCATAGGTTATTATGAACCATGGCCACCCCCACTGGGCTGTAGAGCACCATAACTTACTACTTTCTTCTTTTACTTGTTTGGTACAGGTATCCAACCTGTCTTTTCCTTCTTGTCCAGCTTCTAATAGTTATTATTCTATATACATGTTAATTTTCAGCATACACATATAACAGAAGATATGCAGGGTCCTTCTGTCTGCTTATTTCATTTAAGATAATATTCTCCAGTTCTATTTTGCTACAAATATAGTTAGCTTTCATTCTTCTTAATAGCTGAATAATAATGTGTTGTGTGTATATCACATTTTCTTCATCCACTGATTTTTGATAGGAATCTGGGTTGATTTCATTGATTGGGAATTGCAAACTGTGTAGCAATGAACATGAACAGGTAAGTATCTCTCTGAACTCTAGCACATCATCCATTAAATCCTTGCCACCTGTGAGAACTAAAAAAAAAAAAAAAAAGACTTTGGCACACAAATTATTTTTGGTTTGTCTTGGTAATGTCTACTGACCACCAGCAGGATTCATTCTAGATGATATGATGTTTTATTTGATTATCAGTGATAGAAAAGCAGCTTAGAATTCCCAACAAGGTCTGCTCCTTCATCTGTGTGCTGTGCTAAAGCTGCAGAGGATTCCTCCTTAGGACTTCCAGGAGTACATATTCTCATTATGCAGGCAATATCTAATTTTGAATATGCAAATTACAATGTATAGTTTTTACCTTCTTAATATATAATGTCATCTGGACAGCATAAACATTCATAGTATTCAAAGATTAATAACAAGATTGCTACAAGGATTCAATAAGATACTGTGTCTGTAAACTGTGAAATGTGGTCTACTGTTGATGATGTTTGTATCCTACACTGTTTTCTTTTTCTTCAGTACTAGGGGTTAAACTCAGGACTCTGCGCTTGCCAGGCAAGTGCTTATTCTACTGAGATATCTCCCCAGACCCCTTACACTGTGTTTGTCATGCTTTCTTAGTCATCTCCAAGTGTGCTGAGCATAAGAAATGGCCATTTAGCAATTTCTCTAAGAAGAAAATTTCATGACCCAAAATATTAAGTAAATACAGCTACTGGTATGTCCCATTTTATTCTCAAAACAAGAGTCTCAGGTATGTACCATTGTTTACTGCCATTTCACAGACCAGGAAGGTGAGGTCATGCAGCTGGCAAAGGACAGAGTTAAGACCCAAACCTTTCTGTTGTGAGTGCCAGAGCTGCAGTCTGCTCCATAGCACAAACACGCCTCATGACAAATTCTCAGACTGTGACTGAAGGAGTGGGAAACGCCAGGCCTTAAACAAACACTTGGGAAAAGTTACCGGCGCAAAGTGGGATTAGAAAGGAATAGTTCTTTTCCCTCCTGGATGTTTACTCTGGTCTTTCATCCATTCATGAGAGAAAAACACAGGAAATCTGGGCTGTGGGTTGTTGGGACCTCAAGGTGCTCACGACTGATTCTTGCATGGTTTCTGTACTGTGCTTGCCAATTATAGTTCTAAACAGCGGCTACTGTGATGTACATTTTTCTCTCTCAAGAGTTCACAAACAAGTTTTTAATTTTAAGGTCAAATTGGAGGTCACTCTCAAGGTATGGGGAATTCCATTCCCATGGCCATGTCTGGACATAATTTTTTTCTCCTGCAGGGAATGCTGGGATACAGACTTAGAGGCTGACAGGCAAGGGGAGACACAGAATAAGACTGCAGAAACATTCTTGGTGGGGAACACAGAGAAGGAAAAATAAAAATTCTAGACAACAAAACATTCAAATTTGGGGTAGAAAGAAGAATCTTGCTTTTACTTACAAAATTAGCCCATCACTCCCTCAGATTTTATTAAATAGATTACAATAATTACACCCATCCTAGAAAAAGGCACTAAAGCATTATTTCCTCTGGATTTATTAGCTTAGGCAACATTGATTAAAATGAAATTATTCTAGATTATTGATAGCTTGAGGATGGCAGTGGAGGCAGTGAGAAAGTACTAACCTGGCTCTTACGGAAAGCTGTAGAGATAGCCTAAACCTTTCTAACATTTTGGTTAGAGCAGGGAGGAATCAGTACGGCCCAGTGCACATGGTGACTCTTCTACAATAGCACTCTTGGCATACGCCTCAATGGTTGCTCTTTAGCCCAGCAGGCGGGCACCTGGGCAGGGCAAAGGCTCTAATCAGGGGCTTGTACTCTGGATACAGCCTTCCTTTAATACCCACGATACCTCGTTTAGGCCACTCTCTCCCTCTTTGCTTCTTTTCTGAATGGAGGTGAACTACATAACGTGCTTGTTGTTCACTGAAGCCTCTGTCCCAGTAAATCACTCTCTTGATTTTTGCTTTGTGTCCACAGATCTGTGATGTGGTGTCCTACATGAACTTTGACTAAGTGACTATAAAATCCAAGGTTGTTGAAATATGACCCAGGGTTTAAAATGAAAAAAGCTTTTCTCTCTCTCTCTCTCTCTCTCTCTCTCTCTCTCTCTCTCTCTCTCTCTCTCTCTCACACACACACACACACACACACACACACACACACACGCACACGCACAAAGATAAAAGAAAAAATCTAGCATTTTATTTGTGAAATGCCAGCTCCAATCTGTATGGAGCTCATGGTAAATTACCCACCTGTGTTCACTTACATGACATTAAAAAGCACTTACACATCATTACATTTTGGTATTGTATTAGTGGGAATGAATGCAAACGCAATATGAGATAAACAGTGTTAATGAGATAGAAGGTTGCTCCTGTGTTGCCCTGATAGTATTACTGTGCTCCCGAACAACTTTTGGTCATTTAATGGAATTCTGGACCTTGTCGTCTTGATAGAACAGAATGAGACCATTGTTCCCTGCACCTGCTGTTTCTCCACATACTTGGACTGGGTCGTGAGAGAGTTGAGTTGAATCACTGCAAGACATTTCAACTCAAGAGCTCAATGCGAGGAGTGTTGGTATTTTCCTTGCGGACAATTTACAAGTGCAGTTACCATGCGCACACTAATGCTTTTCTAAATTTTAAAGATGTAATTAAAATGGGACCACAATATTTATTTCTAATGACAATAGCTTTCTTCTATGGTTATAAAATATATCGTGATGCATTGTCCAAGTGTGACCATCTTTAAGAAACTAATGGCAAGCTGGAGACCACCCACTCAGGGCCCCCTCCTGTCTATCTCTCAGACAGGAACTTTCTTTCCCTCAATAAATATGTTCTGCTCATTAAAAAAGGAAAATAATGGCGAGGGCCGGTGAGATAGCTCAGCGGACTAAGCACCTGCTTTGGCAAGCACAGAGACCAGGTTTCGATCCCCGGTCCTGCAAGCCATGCCAGCCCTTCTCCCAGGGGCACACTGAGCCAGTAACCAAGTCTGGGTATGATGGAGCACACCTGTAATCCCAGTGCTGGGGTGGCTGAAAACAGGAGGATCACTGAATCCAAGCTGTGCAGTGAGACTCTAGCAAACACATACAATGGGGAAAAAATAAAAACTAATGGCAAGCCCCATTGTGCCTTTAATAGCACTTGTCAGCTACACAAACACAACCTATAAATTCCTAAAAAAGACACTGATACAATTGCTAGAGGAAAAATAATCTTAGTTTGCTGTGCTTCTTACTTAACAAAATGTATTGGGAACAACAGTTTCCCCATTCATGTTACCAACCCAACCTGTGAAAGAATTCTTAACAGAGGACCATGAGAGCTCTGCATCAGTACGCTCTGTTTAAACAAGTGCTACGTGTATTTATCTAATGTTGGAGGAGCTTTCAGGAAGTATGGCTGAGTGATTACAGAATACTGTGCCCTGGCTCCCAACCTCCACCAGATGGCTAGAAAGAAC
>PVJA010023947.1:12421-32490 GCA_004027025.1 Myocastor coypus | reverse complement strand
CCTTTTTTCTTTTCTTTCAATTCCAGTTTCTCTTTCCTTTTTAACAGTTTCTTTACATTTCATAATATGTGTTATATATTTTGGATCTTATTCAATCAACTCACACTAGGGAGACAACACAATATACATGTGAGTCTGGTTTATTTTACTTATGAGAATGGTCTTGAGTTATATCCATTTATCTAAAAAAATCTTTTTATTCATTCCTTGGTTGATGGGCATTTGGTTGTTTCCAACATCTAGCTATTACAAATTGTGTCACTAACATGAACGCACATATATCACTGTTATACCATGTTTTTAACTCTTCTGGGAAGATATCTAGAAGAGGAATAGCTGGACCAAATGGGACCTCTAATCCTAGCCTTTTGAGGAATCTCCACATTGACTTCCACAGTGGTTGTACCAGTCTACACTCTCATCAACAGGGGACAAAGGTTTGTTTTCCCTGCAGCCCTTCCAGCATTTATTAGTTGATTTCTTGATAATAGTCATTCCTTACATGGTAAGATGAAATCTCATCTTAATTTTAATTAGTGGTTTTAATTTGCATATCTTGGATGACCAGTGATGTTGAAAATATTTTCATGTATTTATTTACTGTTTATATTTCATTTGAGAAGTGTGCATAAATTGCAGATGCTCATTCTTGGATTAGGTCTTTACATTTGGGGGGGAGGTCTGATATTAAGTTCTTTGTATGTTATTGATAGTAATGCTCTGAGGAACAGCTGGCAAACCTTTTTTTCCCACACCTTGTGGGCTGTCACATCACTCTGTTAGTGGTTTCTCTTGCTGTGCAAAAGCTTTTAAATGAGATCCCAGTTACTGATTCTTTATGATAGTCCCTGTGCAATTGGTGTTTTATTCATAAAGTCTTTGCCTACAACAAAGTCATCAAGAATTTTACCTATTCTATCTTTCACCAGATTTAATGTTTGTTTTAATATTTAATTAAAATATTAATATTAATTAATTTAAAACATTTAGATTTTTCATCCATTTTGAATTTTGTGCATGATTAAAGATATGGGTCCAATTTTAATCATGAGCATAGCCAGTTTTTTGAGTACCATTTATTAAAAAGGTTGTATTTCTTCTAGGACATGTGTTTGGCATCTTTGTCAAAAATAAGGCACTTAATTATGTCTGGAGTTGTTTCTTCTAATCTGTCCCTTGATTTTTCAGGTCTGTTTTATTGCCAGTATCAGGCTATTTTTATAATGATAGCATTACAGTATAATTTTAAGTCAGGGATTGTGATGTTCCCTCTCTTGCCATTGTTCAGAATTGCCTTTCCTATTCTGGTCTCTTCTGGAATAAAATGAATTTTAGGATTGTTTTCTCTAATTCTGCGAAACATACTATTAGAATTTTTATTGGAATTACATTAAATATCTGTAACAGTTTGGAAATATGGTTTTCACTACACTGGTTCTTCCTACGCAAGGACAAAGGTTATCTATTTTCTCACAATCTCTTCAATCTCATTTTTCAGAGTATTGTAATTTTCAATGTAAAGGTGTTTTTTCTCTCCTTCATTAGATCAATGAAGGTATTTCATTTGTTTGGATGCTATTGAGAAGGATGTTTCCTTAATTCTCTTTCAATAAGTTTGTTATTCATGTACAGGAAGACTATAGATCTTTGAGTGTTACTTTGTATCCAATTATACTACTGAATTTGGTTATTGGATATAGCATTATTTTTATTGGAGTTCTTGGGGTCGTCTAGATAGAGTATCATGTCATTTGCCAATAAGGATAATTTAACTTCTTCTTTACCTATCATTAGTCCTGTTATTTCTTTTATTTATTTATTTATTTATTTATTTATTTATTTATATTGCATTAAATAAGAAATAACAATGTGACAGTTTCAAAACACATTAGTAAGTAGTACATTTCCAGTATTTGATACAATGCATATTGTTGTCCTCCTAGTAGTTATACAGAGCACAGGGTGTAGACATGATGATTTTTCTAATCATTATTGGTACAAAAAAATTTCTTCTCATTCAACTATGAGAAAGTAGTTGTGTACATAATCCAATGTTCCATAATAGCAGTGAGTTATTGGTAAAATTGGCAATGATAGAAGCTGTTGATTTAAGCCTTTTATAGCTTAGCATACTAATCTAGCTTTACATTTTATTCCTCGTGGTTAAACTTTTCTTCTGGATGGTTAAGGGCAAGTTAAAGTAAGACCTGTATAACAAAACATGTAACTTTTGTATCTCCCAAGGTCAGTTAAATCCCCTCAGGGTTTACTTTGTTTATCTATTTATTTTCTTGTTTCAGAACCTTTGTTTGTTTATTCATTCATTTTTATGGCTGGCTCAGCCCACCCCAAGGGCAGGGCTGGCGCAGCATGTGGTGCCGGGGATCGAACCGCGGTCCCTGAAGCCACCCAAGCTTTCCCAAGCAGGTGCTTTAGACCACTGAGCCATCCCACCGGGCCCCCCCCTCAGGGTTTACTTTGAAACCATGTACAGTGCTTTGTAGAACTGTTGTGTCAGCCATCTGGATGAGTCACGGCCATTGCTTGACCAGTTGGCTCTCCGTGAAAGCTTAAGAGAATATTTTCTCTCTAGGTGACTCTCCTTAGGTACACTGTATACCTTGAATCCCTTTCTTCTATAGCCCCATAATCTCCTTGAACAGAAAACTTGGGGAACCACTGAGTTATAGGATGTTACAGCACAAGTTCTCTTACATCCTAAGTCCTCACTGACCTTGAAGGGATAGGGCCAAAATATTGGCTATCCTTGTAGCCCTTCTTTTTTCTCCAATTTTTGGTCTGTAAACATATTTTTAACCCTTCAGAAGAAAAGCTTAGTGATACTATTACTCTATAACACAGGTACTTGAGCTTAACATCACTGTCTTTCTGAGCAGCAAACATCTTAGATTTAACTTGGAATTGGTATTATCTATCAATCATTGATATTCTAATAAATCTCTATAGAATGTGATAAAAGCAGTTACACATTTTTACACAGTAATTTAGAAATCTAAGCATATATGAAATTGTAGCCTGTCAATCCTTCAGCATTTTGCCTAGTTGCTTACTCGCATTTAATACCATTCTTGATAAACTAGAAGACTTCATATATAAGTGATGTATCTTGAACATATACTCCTAAGTGAAATAAACCAGACCTACATATGTAAATATCATATAGTCTCCCTGGTGTAAGAACCCAAAAGAAGGAGGAAATGGAGAGGCATAACACAGCTGAATGGAAATCAAGGACTTAAAGGTTAAACAACGAAGTGACTGCAAGCAGAAAACATAGGAAACATGGCAGGAACAAAACCATGCATAGGATGATTTAGATAATGGGCCTAAGAACCTCCAAAAGGTTTATCATACTGAAGATAGCAATATATAACACTGGAACTATGCTTGGAAGGCCTGTCATTCTGTTTTTTTTTAGATGTATGCTGCTTCTTATATAATTTCACTTACTGCTGTACTCTCTTTCAAGTAAATGGTTGGTTTACAACAAAACAAGAATGTTATTAAATGAGAGTAAGAGACTAGGAAAAATACTTGTTACTTCTTTCTCTTGTCTAATTGCTCTGGCTAAAGTTTGCAGGACTTTGTTAAATACTGGTAGAGACAGTGGTCATCCTTATTTTGTTCCTGATTTTAGAGTGAAATCTTTCAGTTTTTGTCCATTTAGTAAAGTGTTGGCTGTTCGTCTGTCATTAATAGCTTTATATCAGATTGAAATAAAAACCACCTATTCCAATTTTCTGTAGTTTTTATCATTGGTGGATAAAGAAATTTGTCAAAAGCTTTTTCTGCACCTGTTGAGAGGATTCTATGTTTTTGTCCTTGGTTCTGTTAATATGGTGTATTATATTTATTGATTTCCATATGTTAAATCAACCTTCCATCCCTGGGATGAACTGAATTTGGTCATAGTGTACAGTCTTCTTGATGATTTTTCTGTACTGTTTGCCAGTATCTTACTGAGGATTTTTAATCCACATTTATTAGGGAGACTGGCCTATAGCTGTTTCAGTTTTCTCTCCCCTCCCCTCCCCTCCCGTCTCAGTCTCTCTCTCTTTTCAATACCAGAATTGAACTCATGCCCTTGTGTTTTTTACCAGGCTAGCACTTATTCCACTGAGCTATCTCCCTGGCCCCAAAGTGGTATTAACAGACTCATTTTTTTCCCCCAGGACTGGGGTTTGAACTCACAACCTTGCACTTGCCAGGCAGATACATGCCACAGAGCTATCTCCCCAGCCCCAGCTTTCTTTCTTAATTGGGTTCTTTTCTGGTTTTATTTTTGGGAATGAAGTTGGGTGTATTATTTCCCTTAAATTGTTTGAGAAGTAGTGGCATTAGGTCTTTCCTAAATTTCTTGTAGAATTCAGCAGTGAAACTGTCAGGACTTAGGGTTCTCTTTGTTGGTGGGATTCATTATATCTTTGATTTCAATAAATGAAAATCATTTATTTAGAATTTTTTGTTTTTTTGATTCAGCTTTGGTAATTCGTATGTATTGAGGAATCTACATATTTCTTTGCATTTATGCATCTTATTAAATAGAAGTTATCAAAGTAGGTATAGATGATCTGAATTTCTGCAGGGCTTGTGATTTCACTTTTGTTATGGTTTATGTCTAGTTGTCCCCCCAAAGCCTCAGGAAATCATGGGGCAGGGACTCCTAGAGGTTGAGACCTGACCCATGATCTAGTGGGATTATGTGTTTTAGTAACGATCTTCCTGCCTCAGCCTCTCAAGTGCTGGGATTATATGTGTGTGCCACATATTATATGTATGTGTAGGGACTAGACTTGTAGTTATATAACAACAGCTCAGACAAACCAGAAAATTACATGCAGCATGTAAATCCTTAATTCTTATGATTTATGTATTGGTGTCCCCCAAAGCCTCATGCAGTCATGGGGTGGCTTCTGGAATTTGTGATTGATTACTGTGGGTGTGGGTGCTGCACCTCCCCTGGGGCAGTTAATTTGCATTTCAATGTAAGGCAGGAAGAGAAGTTAGCTGCTTGAGCTGCTGCTACTCCTCTCTTTGCTCTTGCTCTTTGCTGCCACTATGAAAGGTGGCCCTCTGCCCTGTGCCACTCTGCCTTGGTGCCAGCTGAATATGGACTGAAACCTCCAGTAACTGTGAGTTAAATAAGCCTCTCCTTTCATTTTGGGTGTCAGGTATTTGTCTCAGTGGTGAGAGAAAAGTAACTAAGACATAAATATAAGTCAATTTTCTACTCAGGGGTTAAAATGTAAAAAGGGGTAGCGAGAAAATAGAAAAGTAGAAGAGGATGAGATTAAAAGTAAGGCAGGAGGGCAAAAGGGATCACAATAACTTTGGGAAACTGGTGCAGAAGACTGGAGGGAAGGTGAGAAGGAAGAAAGAAAAGGAACAGAACACAACCACAAAGACACTGGAAACCACATTCATGCCCATACAAAAATAAGATGAAATAATGAAGGGGGAAGAAAAGCAAAACCCCAAAACCAAAATAAAAGCAACAACAAAAGGGAAAAAATGAGAGATAGAGAAAGGAGAGGGAGAGAGAAAGAGAGAGAGAGAGAGAGAGAGAGAGAGAGAGAGACAGGCACAGACAGATAGACAGACAGACAGACAATGAATGAGAATGAGTCTACTTACAGGTTTGTCTCTGCTTTCACTGGTAGATGTGTGGAGACAGAATCCTAATCTGTGTTGACTTATCCTAGTGAGCCAGCATTAGGATAGCGGTTGGACAGTGGATAAACTCAGTGAACCTGCACCCTCTGGCCAAGACCAGACTCAGTGTGCAGCTGTCAGTGCACTTTCTGTGAGCCTGAGCCCAGCTGGGGGCCTCTAGATGAAGCAAGCAGCCACTCTGGGCTCTGATCTCCTTTTATGCATCTCTAGAGGATTTATGTCTTTATTCTTGTAACTTTTCATTCTGTAGTTATCTTTTCCTAGACTCATTGTGAAATCCATTCCTAGGGACCTTTCAGGCTAGGGCTTGGGGAAATAGGACCCTTTGTCCTGTGTGACACTCTGTCCTGTGTGCTACCTTGGCTCACTTTCCAAGATTGAGTTTCCATTACTTCTTAGGAAAAAATTCACTTTATATACAAGTGCTTTAGGTTACAAACATGTTTCTAGAATGAACTATGCTTGCAAACTAAGGTTTTACTGTATATGATTTGAACATATATTGTTTGCTGTATTAACTTACCTTCTCACTCTCTTGACTATGTTCTTTGATTCACATTGTTTGCTTTTTTATGGTGCTGGGGATTAAACCCAGGGCCTCATGCATAGTGGCAAAGTTCTCTACCACTGAGTTACGTGTCCAACCTATAAATATTTTTCATATTGATGATGTCTAATCTAAACATATTTTTTCTTTTTAAAAAATTTCTCTTAATTTAGAGCTTCTTCCTTATCTTTCCTCCCTTACTTTCAACTTAATGAAGCTGATCGCTTTTTCTACAAAATAGTTTAAAAAACTTTTGATTACTATTTACTTGATATACTTTCACACATTCTTTTTTTAAACTTAATATTTTTATTGTTTAAATTTAACAATGGTTATATTACATATTTTCATCATCAGATCAGTTTAGATTAATACAGATAGGTATATACACACATTCTTTTAACTTCTATATTTTCTATAAACTGGTGCTCATATTCAGAGATATACCAGGATTTAAGAATTCTTTATAGATGTTGTACACTTCTAATAGGGGGCCAAAGCACAGGTGTTTATAGAATGCCAGACAATCTCCAAGAGTTACACTATATGACAATATGAAATTATTTACAGAGTTATATTATCACAAGTGTCAAGGAGGTAATTCTAAAGGCAGTAAATGATGAATAAAAAAAAAAATACTTGGGATAAGGTCTCTCTGTGTTGCCCAAGCTGATCTTCCTACCTTATCCCTCAGAGCAACTGGTACTACAAGCATGTTCTGCTACACCTTAATGTACGAAGTCTAACCGAGTAGGTATAATTAGTATGAGAAAACAATTAAGACAAAGGAAACTGACTGTGAAAACTGAATCATATCCATGGGGAAGAAGCAGCAGGAAGGAAAGCCACCATGGAGCTCAGATAGGAGGGGGACATGGTAGCAACATGCATGCCCTGCTATGAGAGAGGGTCATTCCCTGAAGGTTCCAGTTCCCAATAAACAAGTCAGGAACTCAGGGCCCAGTGTGATCCAGAAAAAGGCAAAAAGGTATTATGTCTACATAAGTCTATGTGTTAGCTGTATGGAATTTCAGGTGTGTATTTTAAATGAGTTACTTTTCAGGTATATGTTTTTAAAAAGTTCCTTTTTTAAACATTACCATCTTTTTTGCTGTTTTTATTTAGAGCAGCTATATTCTAACACTAAAAAGTCTCTATTAAGTCCTCAAATTCTTTTATTTTACAACTATGTAGTGTTTATATGAAAAGAGAATAAATTAAATGTTTTGTCATACCGTGTACCTGGGAAAAATGCTCTAATGTTAGTTGAAGGATCAAAGTAGTTCACCCTTTGACAGCCTCAAAGAGCAGAGAACAGCATTTTTATTTTTAGTTTTCAAACGCATATAGCAATGTGGAAAAACAAATGGCCAAATGGTTAGACTATACTGGGCTTGGTGCCAGGAGAGACCTCACTTTTCTTTAAACATAGGTGAAAATGTCCTTTATGTAAAAGAAACTTCTTGAGAAAGAAAATTCCAGTGTCTTTCTTTGAAATATGGACTTAAGTAAAAAGCTTGAATAAACACAGAGTTGAGAGAGTGTAAAAATAGTACCTTCTATTCTCAAGATAAATTATAAATAAACAACACAGTTCTACACTAGCATTTTAGGAATCTGGCCTCTGAAAATGCTTTTAAAGAAAACTGATACTTTACTCACTGGAGAAGCAGTTTAATACATTAATTATGCTTTTATTATAAAATGAATGATTTTTAATGGCAATGTTTCAAAAATTATTTTGTTTATTGAAAAGCAACTATACTTCCATTTCATAATGATAAAAACAAAATACATAGGTCACAAGAATATTAAAATATAAAATAGTGATGAATCTCACTACAAAATTTATGAGACCTATATACATCTAAAAGAGTAAACATCCTATTATAAATTAATTAGCACTGGAAATAATGTCATGTTATTCTTCCAAAGTTTTTTTCTTATTCAAAATTTAATGATGTCAAGCCTTTAGGATTTTGATAGAATTTTTTTTTTAAATAGAAAGTTGTTATCTTCAAGTGTTTCACCTTAAAATGTTTCTTGAAAATTTTAATTTCTCTGTAATGTTTTCTAGTTTTCTATATATTTCAAAATTTTTTGCAAAATAAAGAAATATTTCAAATAATTTACATTTAAACAACTGCTGACAATAGGTGAGATGAATAAATTTTTACTATGACTCTTCTAGAAATATTTTAAAGTTAGAATCATCCTAAAATATGAACTGCTACTGAGTGGAATTTTGAGAAGTCCATTTCCCAAAGGAGCTGGATTATCCCATGTGTTATACTTCATTTACATCTTATAACATATCTTACAATGTATGTTCAGTGCATTCTTTAGGATGGTATACTAAATATGCTGTTAAAAATATGTAATTATAGCCTGTAATTTTATTATAATATATGGTAGATGAATTAATTTTCTTAAAGAACATATTATCTTTGCTAGTTATCATACAGTACAAATTTTCATAACCTTTATATGTAGGGAAATGGAATATCTTAAATCATTCTAAGTGCAGCTAAGTTTTACATTTTTTATTTTTCACACTTTAGAGCTAAGTAAAGTATATATGCTGAATCATTCCTGTGAAACAGTCACTTTTGTGAGGTTTTTGGTCCCTTTAAGTTGGCAATACATACCAAAGAACATATTGCAGAGAAGAGCTAAAAGAAAACTTAAATCTTTCCTCAAAAAATTTCTCCACTGTACTTACAAGCTACTTTTTTTCTAGTCAATATCAGATTATAATTAACCAAGGCATAACAAAAAAAGTTTGAACATTTCTGCGCTGGACTCTTTCAGAATTTTATAATCATTTCTGTTATCCTAGGTTTTGTTTAATCAAAAATTTTAATTGAGTACATGGTATGTACAAGACTTTGAGCTAAGATCTTAGAAGCTTATAGAGGAAAGGCATGGCTATTTTCCCAAGTTTATGACCTAAGATGTCAGTAGGTGAGATGTAAACAAGCAGTTATGAAAGTACGGCAGGAAGGAATACAGAGAGAATATCAAGAGCACTGGGAAAGGAACAACTCTTTCCCATCAAGGAAGTCATAATGGTTTACAGAACGAATGAAGTCTGGGCTAATTCTCCAATGCAGCAGAAGGCTGGTAGAAGAGGTTAGGCTTAGAAAGCAGGTGAGAGAGAACAGCATAGGCAAAGTGAACTGCATGTGCAAAAAATAAAAGGAAAGGCTGACAACTGTGCAGCACGATGTGACAGGAGAGACGGTAAGTTTGTGGAGAGCGCAGGCCACAAAGTACTTTCAGACTCAACTAAGGGAGATGGTTTCTTCCCAACTTTCTTCTGCCCTTGCTCCTCCTTTTCCAGCACTCTCCTCCCTAACCCCCTGGGCTGTAATGTGTCCAGAGTTAGGAAGAAAGGATAAATTTAACAAATACTTTGGAGACAAAAACTACACATGAAGGATGAGGGGGCAAAGAGAAAGGGTTCCAAGATGTTTCCTGGGTCTGGATGAACTGGGTGAAGGATGTTATTACCAACAGCTATCAAGAATACAAAAAATGGGAGAAGATTATAAGTTTAGGTTAGATTGATGAAGTAGAGAGAAAAACACTGCTAAAATGGAACAAAGAGTGAGTAACATGTGGAAAGTTCTTAAGAGGGAAGAGATATGGCCTGGAGTGAACACAAAGACAGACTTCTCTTACAAGGAACAGAACTACAGTAATGGTGATGGTGGAGAAGAGCGATGTCGTCCTAGGAACTGGATGTGACAGATGTGGACGTAAGTGCTTTTCCTTTACATAAAGAAAAAAACACCTTAAGAAGTCAGTTAAATTCTTCCTATTATAGGATATTCTTCAGAATGAATTATACTAATTTTAACAATTGCCTACATGATTCTAGGAACAGAATATTTGTTTTCAAATATACATTTTTGTCATCAAGATTAGGAAAAGGCCTGGCCAGATAGCTCAGTGGATTTAAGCGCCTGCTTAGGTAGACACAAGGATAGGGGTGGGGTGAAGGGGTTGGGTGGAGGGGTGGGTTTGATCCCTGGCCTCACTTGCACCCAGGGTGCACTGAGACATCGTCTGAGACTTGGGGTGGTGGCACCTGCCTGCAATTCCAGAGTTTGGGAGGCTGAAAACAGGAGGATCACTAGAGTCTCATCTGTTAGTAGGACCCTGTAGGCCCTGTACTAAATACAAAAAAAAAAAAAAAAAGAGTATGGAAGTACAATTTAACAAATTATTTTGTACTCAAACCTGCCACAGATTTATTTTCCTTAATTAAGTGACTGTAAACAATACAATTCTCAGTACTATATTATAGGTAGAATATTCTGAATTAACTACATACTGCATTAAGTATGGTAATGTAATGACTAATCTAAATACAGTTCATGAAAAGTAAAACTCCTCTGCATTATTCCAAGTCATGGAATAGTAAGCTGCAAAATGCTGCCCTGCAGGAGGCAGGACTTTCTTCTCTTGGGGCTTTTTTTTTTTAATATATATATTTTAGGGAAGGGTGTGCAGGCTCTCACTACTAGATCAGACTCGTAATGATCCGCCTGTTTATAACCTCTCAAGAGCTGGGATTACAGGTGTGTGCCACCACACTCAGTCTCAACTGCCAGTCTCAGTGCCCCCCAGGGGTGGGGCTGGCATGGCAGGCAGGCCCCGGGATCAAACTGCTGAACTCTTTGGCCAGTTCTTTTGAGGCTTCTTTTCTCCATTCTGCATAGGCTTCCTCTATACTGGACCTGCAACCATGGCCTCAAGGGCTATAGATGTGAAGATGGTTCTAAAATCTGAATTCAGTGGGTCCTAAACTAGATGCACCCTCTCCTTTACCCATAAAACTGCCTATATATCTTATGGAATGGTACAATCACTCATTTAGTTGCTCAAACCAGAAATCTGGGCATACTGATTTCTCTTTCTCCCTCTCCACATCTAATTTGTTACTAACTCTTACTGATTCTATCTCCAAGTTTATGAATGAATATCCTCGTCTCTTGGCTCTATTTCTGGAGCCTCTCTCTCTTTTTTTTTTTTTTTTTGTCTTTTTGAGACAGGGTCTCACTGTACAGTTCAGGCTGGCCTTCAGCTCAGTTTTGTAGCCCAGGCTGGTCTCAAACTCTCAGCAATCCTCCTGCCTCAGCCTCCCGAGTGCTGGGATTACAGGTGTGCGCCAGCACGCCCAGCTGGAGCCTCTCTTTTAATACATGATCCCTTGCTACTTTACCTCCCAGCTGTCTGTTCTTCTCCCCCTTCTTTTATCCATTCTCCATGCTGTTACCAAGGTGATTTTTCTAGTTTGTATTGTTTGCATCATAAGTGTCACTTTTTTTTTTTTTCTTCCCTTTTTTTAAAGTGTATTTAGTACTGGGTCTCACTGCACAGATCAGACTCATGGTGATTCTCCTGTTTTCAGCCTCCCAAGTGCTGGGATTACAGGTGTGTGCTACCATGCTGTCTCAATCAATGTCTCAGTAAGCCTCAGAGGAGGGGCCAGCATGGCACACTGGAGATCGAACTCCCATCCCTGTGCCTGCCTAAGCAGGTGCTTCAATCCACTGAGTTATCTGGCCAGCCCTGACAGGTGTCACTTTTTTTCCCCTATATTTAGGACAGGGTTTAGAGGATCTCACCAGGTAGATTGGGCTCACAGTGATCCTGTTTTTAGCTTCCCAAGGCCTGGGATTATAGATATGTGCCACCATGCCCAATCTCAATTGCCATCTCAGCATGTCCCATGGACAGGGCTGGCACTGCATGCCAGGGATCAAAACCTGCACTCTGCCTAAGCAGGCACTTTAGTCTGCTGAGCTAACTAGGTGTCACTTTTGATTCCCAACTCTTCAACAGTAAGCCATGTCTTTAGGACAAGGCCTAAACTCTGCCATTTGTACTATAAAGCAATCTATTATTTGGGCTCTGCTTACTTCGTGGGTTCATATCCAATTGTGTTCAGCTGCCACCACTCCCTACCCCACAGGACATCTTTCCTCTTTGGTTAGACATCTCAATGCCGATCGATGCTTCATCTCTCCTAACTCAACCACCTCCTACTCTTCCACACTCTACAGCAAATGTCTACGATCTCTTCAGTGTATGCTTAACTCTGCCTTATCTGAAATCTGGTTCTCTATCATCGATACTGGTGCCTTTATATCTGAAGATAATCCCTCCTCTTCTGTGTTTCATGATTTTGTCCTATTCCTACTGTTTTTCTCCTATACTTTCTACCTCTCCTTCTCAACAAAAACACGCTATTTTCTCATCAAAAACAAATCAATGGGCAGGGGTGTAGCTAAGTGTTAGAGCATGTGGTATGTGTGAGGTCTAAGTTTAATCCCCAGTACCAACAAAACAAATAAATAACCTCTAACAAAATCCAACCAACCAGACATCCTTCAGCACCTGTCTCCCCTGACTCCTGGACTCTTGCACCTCTGCTCAGGCCCAGGTCGTTCTAGTCGGCTTTACTCATTTTCTCTTGTTCCACCCATTTCTCCAAGTCTTGCAACATGGTTTCAGATTCCATCCCCTTACTGCCCTGTAATCACTAAAGAGTCATGTACTTCTTGTTGCTGAATCTAGGTGTTAGAGTTCCTTTCTGGTTCTTGTCTCCGCCTAAGAAGTCTAAACTTAAAATCTTAAAACCACGTTATTGGAATTCCACCAAGTTAATTCCAATCTACCACTCCCAGGGCAACACATGGTGATAACAAAGATACTAAGACACACACACACACACACACACACACACACACGTGTATATAAATAATTATTGGGGAACCAAGGGGCCTTAAGTCTAGCTATGAAGATGGCTTTCTGGAACCAAGGGAGCAACCCAGGGATGTACTCAGGTTTTATTCATTGGAGAAGGGGGAGTGGCTTGCAAAAGGGAATTGTGGGAAGAAGATGAGCATTGAAGGGAATTGTGGGAAGAAGGTGAGCACTGTGAGCTGGGCTAGGTAGGAGGATTGTATTCACCTCAGCCATATTTAGAGATATGCAGGAAGTAATTTGCATTATGCTATTGAGATAGTATCTAATATTTTGGGGGTCTGGTGCTTTAGCTCTGATGTGTAATCTTTTAAGCACTAGGAAGTCATTGCCTCTGTCTTGAGGCTTGATCCCAGCTGACACCATGGAGCACTGGCTCTTCGTCCTGTTGTCAGGGAAACAAGTGTGTCATCTTCAAAAATTACCACTAACACCTTGGCTAGACCAAAAAGGCCAATTAAAAGGATAATGAGATTTTGGGGATCGGTGCTTCAGCTCTGATGTATAATCGTACCTCGGCTAGACCAACACACATTGCTTAAGGCCAAACGAGAGGATAATAAGTCCTAGCCAGCTCTGTACATTTCAATATGAGGGAATAGGGTCAGGTTCGGTCAAAATGGAGACAGCTGCTCTTCTTTCAAAGAGAGCTGCTCAAGCAATCCTCCACATCTAGGCAGCAGTTTTCAGTCTGTAGCTTATTTACCCCCTGAATTCACTTGATTTTTACTGCCATAGAGCAGTACTGATCAGTGGACTTTTAGGAAATAGGCCCTAAAGGATGTAAGATGCAGGCAAGTGAGTTGCTTTATCTGTATTTACAGTAGCTCTGCCTTGTTGGTTACTGCTGAGCTCTGCCTGCTGCCTGATAAGACCATGAGTCTCACTGAAATAGGAGCCCTACTGAGTCCCTGAGTTCCTCATGTGAATCTAGTGTCTGACAGGTGAGGTGGAACTGAGGCAATAATGTTAGCTTGGAGAATGTATACTGCAAACGTATACTAAAAATAAAGTAAAATAACACCCTACCTCATCCATGGAAAAAAACTGTCTTTCATGAACTGGTCCCTGGGGCCAAAAAGGTTAGAGATGGCTGCATTTGACAACTTCCTCCTTGATATTCTCTGGCTGTTGTAATAGCATTCACTTTCTTCTACTTCTCTGGTTACTGCCTTTGTTTCTTATGTTGGTCCTTTATCTCTACCTACTTCTTGACATGCTACTACTCCTCTCTGAGGCCCTTACTTGCTCTAGAGTTATATTTAAGTTTGTATTCTAGGTGTAGTTTCTTACTTTAGCTTGTAGTATAGGTGTCACTAGTTTGCATCATAGTTAGGAAAGAGATGTGGCCTAGAGTGAACACAAAGACACAGACTTATAAGGAACAGAACCATAGTAATGATGAAGGTGGAGAAGAGCGATGCAATACTAGGAATCATATGTGACAGATGTGGAGGTAAGCTCTTCTTACTTTAGACTTATATTTAATCTTTTTACTTTTAAATTGACCTCATTCTCTCTCCAGGTTCTAATTACCACTGAAGTTTTAACAATTTATCTTTGATTATTCAAAGAATCTAAGAATATTATCTCTTACTTAACCAATATGGTATGTTTAAAAAAATCTATTACACAGTACGTTATAAAACTCATACGTTAATTTTCTAACAATACTTTGGTTAAATAAAATACACATTTGGAAATTTTTTTTTCAATTTTTTTATTGTTTAAATTTAACAATGGTTATACTACATATTTTCATCATCAGATCAGTTTAGATTAATACATATAGGTATATAAGATTGATCAAACAATTAAACATTAACCTTTCTAAACCCACATTACTTTTTTTTTTTTCTTCCCCCCTTCTTTTCTTTGAAAGTTGACATATTGCATATTGTCCTCACAATGGAAATTTAAAACAAATGAAAATTACCTCTATCGCCAAGGTCTCTAAAAAAGGTTGATCCACAACCAGCCTTTGGAATTCCTGCCAGGACATCCTCGATATCCTTTGAATATACACATTAAAATATTTCAATTTAACTTGTAGAAGTTCATTTTCTATCAACAAACAAACAAACAAAAACTCCCAAAACATTTCTTACCTTCTTTGCCAGCTTCTTGACTGAAGTTTTACCTATAGCAGAAAATAAACATTATTAGCACCCATATTTTTTGGTAAACTCAACTTATATTAAGAAAATCATTTACAAGACAACCAATCAAATACTGATTACTCTTAAACTAAAATTTAATACACTTAAGCTAAAAGCTATGAACCAAATAATTCTAAGAGTAGAAACACAAAGATGTTTTTTGCAAGGGGGACTTTAACTTACTCTAGCAAAAAGTGGTTATCATGAAGAAATCAGTAAAACACATGCTGGCAAGGCAGTGGGGAAGAAGGAAACTGTTTCCTCTGTTGGTAAGAGTGTAAACTGGTATAACTACTATGGAAATCTGTATGGAGAATCATGAAAAACTAAACCTAGAGGTTTCATTTGACCCAGCAATTCCCCTTCTTAGTAATTTCCCCAAAGAGTCAAAATCATTTTACTACAGTGATACAGCACATCTGTTTTTAGCATCACAATCTGTAATAGATAAATCTTGGAAACAGCCCATATAACCATAAAGAGATGAATGGATAAAGAAAATTTATAAACAATGGTATTTATATATAATCTGCTATAAAGAAAGATGAACTTGGGACATTTGTACATAAATGGATATATACTGAGACTGTGATGAAATGAAATACATGAGATATACCAGTTTAAATATCACATTGTTTCTCTTGTGTGAGAAACCTGAAAGGTACACGAGATACCAAATGGAGTACACTGCGAAGTAGGAAGAGTACGTTCAAATGGGAAGGGGAACAAGGGAGGGGGAAAGAGAGAAGGAAGGGAGAAGGGAAGTAAAAAGATTCTAAATACCGTGAAATTCATATTACTTTGTTAAGTGAAAGTCTGTATCACTTATAATTTTTTGTTTTGATTCTAATTTGTACTCTCTTTAAAAAAGATTTTAAAAACTATGAAAGAAAAAATGGAAATAAAATGTTAATGGAGAGAGGAAGAAGGGTTGAAAGGAGGAAAGGGGAATGGGAAAAAAGAATTACGATTGTCTTAGTTACTTTTCTCAAGTAACTAAGACAACGATATATTATATATTGTTACAAATTTCCTATGATAAATGTGAGCACTATGTATGGCAAATATGTACTAATTAAACTTAAAACAAATAAAATATTACCAAACATTTTATAAATGTGTTATCCTGATCCTGAACTTCTAGATAAACTATTCCTTTATCTGACATCTAAAACAGTAGCTAAGAGAAATTATGTCATACTGACATTGGAGGATTTGTTCTCTGATAATAGATTTGACAAAAACCAGGTGTTAACATTCCTTCAGTTCCATTAAGCACCTGCTTAGCCAAGTGCAGGACCTGCTGGCACCACATGCTGTGCCTGCCGTGCACTGAGCCTGGGACTACATCCAGGTGTGGCCGTGCATGCTTGTAATCCCAGCACTGGGAGGTCTGTAAACAGGAGGTTCAACATGAATCTGAGTTGTGTAGTGAGATCCTACATAAAATACATTAAAAAAGGAAAAAAGAAAAATGATACCTTCAGTTCCACAGAAGTAAAATAGTAATAAAAATTTGCACTACTTTCAACTTATTTATTTTAGTGCCAGGGATCAACTCTTAAATGATTAGTTACGTATGATTATAGATGTAATTTTGCTGCTCTCAGTCATAACTAAAAGTAGTAACATTATCTCACATGAATTTTAAGATCTGTTGGATACACAGTAAAACTGATTATAAAAAATGGAAAATTCAATATTACATAATAAGATGGATTTCAGTTCCTTAATATATGAACTATGCACCTATGCTTAAAATCCTCATCAAAGTGAGCTATCATAAAAGCATGGAGTTTGAACCTGTTACTTTATAGCACTCTCCATTTTATGAACATGTCATAGAGATAATCTGGGAATCAAGTGAAATGCTTCAAGCGCTTCTGGTATCAAGTAAGTCTTAGGCTAATGCCTTCTAATGGTATGTTATGAACAATATTGGTATTGATAAATGATCTTCAAATAGTCGTCTTGGTGTCTCATTAGAAATAGCACAACAAACAACAGAAACTACACACACACACACACACGCATGCATATATATATATATATATATATATACATATATATATATATATATATGAAAGAAGAAGATTGGCAAGATAACTCAGCAGACTAAACTCCTCCATTTGCAAGTGTAGAAGACAGGGTTTGATCCCGGATCCTGCATGCTGCACTGGCCCTGCTCCTGGGGTGACCTGAGCTGGGGAGGCAGGCTGACAACAGGAGGATCACTATGAGTCTGAGCTGCATAGTGAGACCTTGTACCAAATACATAAATGAAAAAACAAAAAAAGAATGCAAAAGAAATCATGAAATTAGGAAGTGTAATCATTGTAGTACTAAATGCTTTTTCTTGCTTTACTTTTTCTTGGTTACATAGAAATTCCAGGAAGTAGGATTAAAATGTATATAATCTGAAAGCATCTCAAATTTAGAACTGCTTTGAGGCTTTTGGAAGAGCAATACTATGTTTTGGATTTGAATTATGAAAACCGAAGGTATTTTAATTGCCTGTAACTTATCTTTTCATTTAATGATTGCTTTTGACATCATTCAGAGAGCAAAGAATATTCCAGTGAGAACGGTAAGTAGGCTAGCAGCAGAAAAATGCCTGGAAAATGTAGGAAGGGGCTGTGTCCTTTCTGTGTTTCCCTAGGGGAGGTGCAGCACATCTGTAAGAATAAAAGGACACCCAATGGGCTTTCAATCTGCTTTCAGCAACTGGAAATGGACACCTGCCTGGAGGGTAGGATAGTGATAAACGAGATGACAAATACATTGTAAATTATTTGCCATCTTGCAGTTTGGCCACTAAGAAAATCCTTATTGAGTTCCATTCTACCTGTGTGTGTATGTGTGTGCATATGCATGTGTGTTAGAATGTCCACCGTCTGGAAAATTGGGTATTTCTGTACTGTGTTCAAAGGCTGAGAGAAGATGGTGCTCATGGTACTGGTACACCAAGATACTAATGTTCTGCTCAGCTGGAGGAAGGGGAAGTGAGGTATTCCTAGTGAGTCACTGGGGACCTACAGAACTGGCTTTGGGGGAGACAACTATATCACTAACTTGTGCTTTTAAGATCTTTGAAGAGATAAAAGCCAATTGGCTCCTACATATCAATTTGCTTTCTTATTTGAATTGTACTACATGATATTTTGATTTACTCACCTGCTTCGTTCTCAAATATAAGAAAAGCATATACATAATCATGTTTTTACTATTTTAGTGTCATTCTCTGTATCTTTTCTGAAGTACAATTTAAAAGTGAACATTTTCAATTAGGATCAAAGATTCTATTTTCTATAGCTTTTTGCACTATTTTTCATAACCCACTGAATTTGTCTGTTTAATCTACATAGCTTGGCAGTTTTTAATATAGTTTTACCAACATCACGACAAAATAATTGCAAGATATCTTCATCACTACACAATGAGGAAGCCTTCAGAAGCAGTCATTCTTTTTCCTCTTGTTCACTAGTCTGAGGAAATCACTACTCTAGTTTCTGCACCTATGGATTTAACCTATTCTAGACTTACTGGATAAAAGGAATCCTACAGTTTGCAGTACTTTATATTTGACTTTGTCCATTTGGCATGATATCTCAACATTCATGTATATTATAGTATGTGTCTAAACTTCATTTTTTAGTGCAGAAATAATATTACATTATGTGGATAAATATTTCACATTTTATTGATCCCTTCATTCACTGATAAACAATTTGGCTGTTTCTATTTTTAGCTACTATGAGTAATGTTGCTATCAAGAGTTACGTGCAAATTATTGTGTGAACACATTTTTCTTTTCTTAAATATGTATCTAGGGAGAATTGCTAGATCATACAGCAACTCTAAATTCAGCATTTTGAATAACTGCTAAACTGTTTTTCCCAAGTAGGTGCACCATTTCATATTCCTATTGGCATTGTTAGATGGTCCCAATTTTACTACATTTTTGTCATTGTTTCTTATTATTTGTAAAGGATGAATATTGAAACATCAGAAATTTGCAGTATAAACAAGTAAAGGAAATTCCAACTAACCTGGAATCACGTTGGATTATGCCAAACAGGGAAGTGTGTCTAAGGTGGCCTCTGAATGAAGGAGACAGCAAAGAACACTATACACTATGTACTTCATATACAAACTAAGAAACTTACTAAAGGTAAGCTTCAGTCAGTTATAAAGTCATATTTAAAATACAAAGTTTTACTGGTGTGGTAATGTAAATGGATCTAAATCTTGCATTACATAGTAAATTGTTAGCTACAACACCTTAAACACAAATAACCAACTATCTGACAGGGTCTCGCTATGCAGTTCAGGCTGGCCTTGAACTCACTTTTGTAGCCCACGCTGGTCTAGATCTCTCACTGATCCTCCTGCCTTAGCCTCCCAAGTGCTGGGATTACAGGCGTGAGCCACCATGCCCGGCTCACATTCTTAATATTTTGGGTAGATTGTTTTTTGGAATAGACAGAAAGACCAAGAGCTACCTACATCTAGAAGAACTTCTTGAGGAACAGACATTACCTAGGAAAGCCTTGACACCAGGGCTAAAGCTACCCAACACACAACACACACACACACACACACACACAAATACAAGCAATAACACAGAAAACAAAATAAAATTTAAAAAATAGGTAATGACAAGCAGAAGAAGCAAAATGTATTCCCAAATACTCAGCCCACCCAAGACAAGTTGAGAGCGCAAGGGGACAGAGGAAATGAGTAGTAAACTACTGCAGCTGTCTGAAAGGTAGCAGCCCAAGTGAAGAAACAAATCAGAGTACATAGAAAAAATACTATGTAAGGTACTAAAAGAAATGACAACCAAAAATGAAAAAAATTAAAGCAGACATAGATTAAAAAAAAAAAAAAAA
>PVJA010023947.1:0-12321 GCA_004027025.1 Myocastor coypus | reverse complement strand
AGACTGAATGAAAGCATGGGGCAGAATATCATACATAGAAGATAGGAATGTGACCAGTGACCAGGCCAGGAAAGATATCTTAAAAATACCAAGGAACCACGAAAAATAAACAGAATACTTACAAGATACAGCAAATGAACACCATTAGATTGATTAGAATCAGTGAGAAAGCTGGAGACAGTGTAAAACTCATTCAAAACTTCTTCACAGAAATAATGGGAAAAAAATTTCCAAACATGGATAAAGAATTTAATATACAAATAAGTATGTAGAACTCCAAATAGCCATGACCAAAATAAACCTACCACAAAGCATATTATAACTAACAGTCTAGAAATTCAACAGAACAAAAATATTGAAAGCTGCTAGAGAAAAAAATGAGTCACACAAGAAGGTCTGTCAGAATCGCAGAAGCTTTCTGAACACAAATCCTCAAATCAAGGAGAGGGATCTGGGGAGATGGCTCCGAGGCACAAGTGCCTGCTGGGCAAGTGCAAGGTCGTGAGTTTGAACCCCAGTCCCACAAAAAAAAAACAACAACAACAAAAAAAAAAACAAAAAAAACAACAACAACAACAAAAAAATTAAATTAAAATTTCTAGCTGGGCGTGGTGGCGCACGCCTGTAATCCCAGCACTCGGGAGGCTGAGGCAGGAGGATCGGTGCGAGTTCGAGACCAGCCTGGGCTACAAAAGTGAGCTCAAGGCCAGCCTGAGCATAGTGAGACCTTGTCTCAAAAAGACAAAAAAAAAAAAAAAAAAATCAAGGAGAGCCTGGAGTGAGGTATTTCAAACTCTTAAAGTGAACAATCTTAAACCCAAATATTTGTGTCCTGCAAAACCATCTTTCAAAATTGGAGAAATATGATAGTTTCATGAAAAAAGAATGGCTGAAGAAATTCATGACTAACAAGTCAGCTCTACAGAATGCTCTGAAAGATATATTAGAAAGAGATGATGGAGACCACAAACACATCAACACCAATAGAAACCACCAAGCAGAACAAGCAATTAGAAGAGAAAGGGAATCAACAACAGGAAAACAACATGAAAAAGATTAGCCAATACATATCAGTTATAACCACCAATATAAATGGTCTCAACTCATTAACCAAAAGAAACAGACTGTCAGAAGAAACAAGATCAACAAATAAGACCCAACAATATGCTGCATTCAAGAAACACATTTAACCCCAAAAGAAAATCATAATCAAAAGTCAAAGGATGGAAAACAATTCTCCATTAAATTCTCTGGAACCCAGAAAAAAGCAGGAGTAGATGTTCTCTTTGTAGCCAGTGTAAAATGTAAGGTGAGGTAAGGCAGGTCATGACATGCTTGAAAATTTCAAGGAAGATGGCATAAGTGGGATGGCTCAGTGGTCTAAAGCGCCTGCTTGGGAAAGCTTGGGTGGCTTCAGGGACCGTGGTTCGATCCCTGGCACCACATGCTGTGCCAGCCCTGCCGTCAGGGCGCGGGCTGAGCCAGCCATAAAAATGAGTGAATAAGCAAATAAAGATTTTATATATAAGAAAAAAAACAATTACTAATATATATGTACCAAACATTGGTGTATCCAATTACATAAAAATATTAACAGACTTGAATAAACAAAGAAGCATTAATACAATTGTAGCAGGAGACATAAATGCCCCACTCTCACAAATAGATAGATCAACTAGGTAAAAAAAATCAACAAAGAAATATCAGAATTATATCAAGTCTGTGAACAAATGGACTTGGCAGACGTCTACAGAGTGCTCCATCAAAAAACATCATAATACATATTTTTCTCAGCTGCACATGGGACATTCCCCAAAACAAACCACAAACTAGTCCACAAAACATGCTGAAGTAAATGTAGAGAAACAAATTATTTTTTGTACACTATCTTACCATAGTACAATGAACCTGGAAACCAATGACAAATCACAAAAACATGGAAATTAAACAACATACTTCTGAAAAACCAATGTTCTTTAAAAAAAACATTCATTTATTTGTTTGTTTGTTATAGGGTCTTGCCACACAGTTCAGACTCATAGTGATCCTCCTCCTGTCCCAGATTCCCCAGCATGGGATTACAGGTGTCCACCACCATGCATGGTTTTGGGTCAGCACAGTGTGCCTGGAGCTCTAGGGCTGGTGTGGTATGAGGTACTGGGCATCAAATTTGGGTTCTTCCACTTGCCAGGCAGGTGCTTAGGCTGCTGAGCTATCTCCCCAGCCCAACAACCAATGCTTTATAAATAAAGCTAAATGCAAAAATATGCAGTCTATATAATTAAATGATAGTGCCAATACAACATATCAAAATTTATGGGACACAATGAAATCAGTTCTAAGAGGGAAATTTATAGTGATAAACTCTCACATCAGGAAAACAGAACAAGCTCAAAAAAACTAATGTTGAACCTGAACTTCTAGAAAAAGAACAAATAAAACCCAAATTTCATACAAAGAAGAAAATTATAAAGGGCAGAAATTAATGCAATTGAAACTAAGAAAATATAAAGAATAAATGAATTGAAAAACTGATTCTTTGAATGAATTAAAAGAATTGATAATTCTTGATTGATTCCAACCTCATGGAAAAGAAGCTATACTCTAGTAAGATGGAAAACAGAGAAGAACTGGATAGATTTATAGATATAATCCCATTGCCAGAACTAAAGAACATATTAAAACTTTAAATTATCAAGCATAGTGGTATACACTTATAATCCCAATACTTGCCAGAAGGATCCCTTCAAATTCAAGGCTAGCCTGCATGATGAAGCAGAACCTGAACTGCATAATGAAACCTTGTCTTAAAAAGAACAAAAAAAGGGGGATTTGGGGGCCACACAGGATACAGTTTGGCGGTGCAATGTCTCCTTAGCAAATATGAGGCCCTAAGTTTGATTTTCTTCTCCCCTCCTGCAAAAAAAAAAAAATTCTAAATAATTTAGTATCTGCCAATGATATTAAAAGTTTACCAACAAAGAAAAACTCAGGCCTGGACAGAATCACATTTGAATTCTACAAGAAATTTAGAGAAGAACTAAAGCTGATAATGCCAAAACTCTTTAAGGAAAGTGAAAATGAAGCAATACTTCCAAATGAATTTCTTTTTTCTTTTTTTGTCTTTTTGAGACAGGGTCTAGTTATGCAGTTCAGGCTGGCCTGGAGTTCACTTTTGTAGTCCAGGCTGGTCTCCAACTCGCACAGATCCTCCTGCCTCAGCCTCCCAAGAGCTGGGATTACAGACATATGCTACCATGCCTGGCACCCAAAACAATTTCTGGCAGCAAGTACTACCCTGATTCTGAAACCAGAGAAGAATCCAATCACAGAAAAAGAAAAGAAAAAAAAAAAGACAAAAAGATTGCTCAATCTTCCTAATGGACATAGACATAAAAATTCTCAGTAACAGACTGGCAAACAGAATGCAGCAAATCATCAAGAAGTATAATCATTCAACACATACAAATCAATAAATGTAATATATCGTATTAACAAAACCAAAGACAAAAAAATCACATGATCATCTATAGATGCAGAAAAAGTATTTGGGAACGCCCAATACGCATTTGTGATAAAAAAAAACAAAAACAAAACTCTACAGAGAATTGGAAGAGAAACTTTACCTAAATCTGATAAAAGCCATCTATGACAAACCAACAGCTAACATCATATTAAATGGTCAAAAATTTAAAGTTTCCATTCTAAAATCAGGAACAAGACAAGGATGTCCGCTATCACCTCTCCTATTCATTATAGTTCTGGTAACATTAGCCAGAGCAATTACACAAAAGAAAAAAATAAAAAGGAGTAAGGATAAGAAAGGAAGAAATGTCATTATTTGCAGATGACATGATACTCTACATAGAAGACCCTAAAACCTCTACCAAATGACTTACAGGTTTTTAAGTCTTACAGATGTTATGCTTTGTGTCTAGTTGTTCCCCCAAAGCCTCATGCAATCATGGGGAGGGGACTTCTAGAGTTTGAGACTAACTCATGATCCACTGGGACTGTGTATCTTAGTACTGCTGGGATTATGGGTGTGGTCTGAGGTGGATATCCTGAGGTAGACAGCCTGAATGTAATACAAGAGAGATAGAGAAATAGACTCTTTCTCTGTTGCCCTGGTTGGCTGGTTGCCTCTGTCACCATGTTGTTGTTGTTCCACCACCATGAACTGCTACTCTCTGCCATGTGCCAGTCTACCTTGGAGCCAGCTGAATATAGACTGAAACCTCCAGTAATTGTGAGCTAAATAAACCTTCCCTTCCTTCATTTAGGGTGTCAGGTATTTGTCTCAGCAAAGGGCAAAAAATAACAGATTTAATAACCAAATTCAGTTGCATAGCTGAATATAAAATCAACATTCAAAAATCAGCATCATTTCCAAAGTAAACCCTGAGGGGATTTGACTGACCTGGAGAGATAAAAAAAATACATGTTTTGTTATACAGGTCTTGCTTTAACTTGCCCTTAACCACCCAGCAGAAAAGTTTAACCACAAGGCATAAAACATAAAGCTAGATTAGTATGCTGAGCTGTAAAATGCTTAAATCAACAGCTTCCAACATTGCCAGTTTCACCAGTAACATACTGCAATTATGGAACATTTATTTGACTATGTATACAACTACCTTCTATTAGATCGAAGAGAAGAAATCTGTTATACTAATAACCATTAGAAAATGTATCACGTCTACACCCTGTACCCTGTATAACTACAATGAGGACAATATACATTGTATCAATTATTGTGAATGTTCTACTAACGTGTTTTGAAACTGTCACATTGTAATTTCTTATTAAAATAAAAAAAATAAAATAAAAAAGAAAAAAAAATCAGTATCATTCCTGTATAGGCAACAAACTTACTGAGAGAAATTTGGAAGACCACATCCTTTACAGTAGCACCCCTCCCCAAAATTAAACACTTAGAGGAGTCAGTCTAACAAAAGAAGCAAACTACACTAAAAAACTACAGTGTTCTGCAAAAGGAGATTGAAGAAGACAGAAAGATATCCTGGCTCATGGACAGGAAGAACCAATAGAGGAAATGGCACTACTCTCAAAACTGTTACACAGCTGGGCGTGGTGGCGCACGCCGGTAATTCCAGCACTCGGCGGGCTGAGGCAGGAGGATCAGTGCGAGTTCGAGACCAGCCTGGGCTACAAAAGTGAGCTCAAGGCCAGCCTGAACTGCATAGTGAGACCCTGTCTCAAAAAGACAAAAAACAAAACAAAACAGAACAAAACAAAACAAAACAAACAAACAAACAAACAAAAAAACTGTTACACAGGGGCTAGTGAGATAGCTCAGAGGTCTAAAGCACGTGCTTAGGCAAGCTTAGGCAACCAGAGGGACATGGTTTGATCCTCGGCACCACATGCTGTGCCAGCCTCCTCACCCCCAAGGCAGGCTGAGCAGGCCATAACATAAATAAAGTTAAAAAACAAAAAACAAAAAACAAAAAACTGATACACAGATTTAATCCAATCCCAGTCAAACTGTCATTACCATACCTCAGAACTAGAGAAAACATTCCTAAAATGTATTTGGAAGCAGAAGAGACCCAGAAGAGCAAAAGCAATTCTGGGAAACAAAGACAAATTAAGGGTGTCACACTTGCTAACCTGAAATTATGCTACAAGCTATTCTGATAAAATGAGTATAACCTTGGCAAAAAAAAGAGACCTGAGGATCAGTGGAATGGAATAAAAGAAGCAGACAAAACTACAAACATACTAAACCATCTTCTCTTTGATAAAGGAGGCAAACATGTTCAGTGGAAGGATAGCCTCTATAAAAATGGTCCTCTTTCCACATGTCAAACACTAAAACTAGATGTCTTTCACTATGCACCAAAGTCAAAATGGATCAAAGATCTCCATATTCAAACAAAAGTCCAAGAGCCAATGAAGGGAATGTAAGGGAGCTAACTAATATGTAAATAATTTGGAGAATTAGGTGAATAAATTTACTAGCTCCAATTTGTACAATATGACTTTTCCCCATCAGTTCACAGCAGGCTGGTTCAACATGGGCAAATAGTAAAGATACTTACAAATTGGTATTAGCATGACAAAATGACAAACCCTGTAGCTAGAGGGAAGGAAGAAAATCCAAAGGAGAGGAGCTCTGGAATGACAGAAGCTAGGTAAAGTAGAAGAGTTAAAAGTTGTTGTCAGAGAGGGGATTCTGAAATGAGTTTTAAAAACTGGAGCAATTCCAAGGTTAAGGACATGGATATCAAGAGCAAGAAGGAAGGTTACTGAAATTAAAGCACAAGGCTAAAGGAATTCAATTAAATGTAAAGAAAGAAAACTGATAATGTGGCTAAAAACTAAGTCTGAAAATTGTATACTTTGCTAGTGTTTACAGTACACAATGGAGGACCCCAAAGCGAATCATGGAACCATGGATATGCATACACAGTACCTATTTAATAGATACTGTGAGATGATTGACTGATTTATTCATTCATTCATTCGCAGGCAAAGTTTATTGAGATTTAAATCATTCCAAGGCTGACTGAAAGAAATGATTTGAAATTCTTAAGACTGTAAAACCAAACATGGTACTTAAGAAAGAGAGGAGCCGCTTGTTGTTGCCTTCAGCCTGTGCCTCTGCTACTGTTGCTGCTCATGGCCTGGCTTTGCTCTACTTTGGCGCCACCTCCTTCCTCTCAGCGTGCTGCCCCACAAGCTGCCATGGCGAATGTCACCAACAGGAAGCTGTACAATATCCTGGGTGTCCTTAGCTAAGGAATATCACCCTGAAAAGAACCCAAATGCTGGAAACAAATTTAAAGAAATAAGTTTTTCATATTAAGTACTATCAAATCTAGAAAAGCATGTGTTAAGACAGACATAGAGAACAAGGTCTTCAGGAAGGCAGTGGTGGAGGTGGTGGCATGGATGACATGTTTTCTCTCACATTTTTGGCCGAGGTTTACTCATGAGCAATCAGAGTAAGCTTCGAAATGGCAGAAGAAGAGGAGAGGTCATGATGCACCTACTCAAGTATTCTGAGAGGATCTGTACAATGGCAAAACAACCAAACTACAACTTAGCAGGAATGTGCTCTGTAGTGTAGGCAGTGGTCAAGGTGGGAAATCTGGAGCTGTCCAGAAGGGTAGTGCTTATTGAGGTTGAAGTGTACACACCATGATCAAGTAGCTGGCTCTGGGAATGGTGCAGCAGATGTGTGTTCTGATTTAAGTATGCAGAACATCTGTGTGTTCTGGAAAAGTAGAAGTAATTAATGAAAAGGACCGTTGTAAAAAATGTGACGGGAAGAAGGTGATTAAAGAAGTGAAGATTCTTGAAGTTCATGTAGACAAAGGCATGAAACAGGGACAGAGAATTACATTTACTGGGGAGGTGGACCAGGCCTCAGAAGTGGAACCAGGAGACACTGTTCTTTTGCTGCACGAGAACTAAGGCGTTCCAGAGAGATGGGAATGCTTTGTACATGACATAGAAGACAGGACTTGTTGAAGCTCTATGCGTGTTTCAGTTCATGTTAAAGCACCTTGATGCACGTCAGATTGCGGCAAAGTACCCCCCCCACCCCCCCGGAAAGTAATTGAACCAGGATATGCTCGTGTAGTCCGAGGTAAAGGAATGTCACAGTATTGTAATCCCTTTGGAAAAGGTAATCTTTACATAAAGTTTGATGTGCAGTTTCCGGAAAACTGGATCAATCCTGCTAAGCTTTCTGAACTAGAAGATCTGCCATCTAGACTAGGAGTTCCTAACATCACTGGAGAAAACTGAGAAGGTAGAGCTCCAAGGAATTTGATAGCACTCAAGGCTCAGGAGGCGGTCAGAGGCAGGAAGTTTATAATGACAGCTCTGATGAAGAAAGCAGTGGGCTTGGGGTGCAGTGTGTGCATGAGTAAACTGCAGATGAATTGCACAGGTGGATATTCTTTCCACATTTGCCACATTTGTTCTCAGCAATACAGCTGGAGTGTGATCAATCCAGATGAACTGATGGACACTGTTGGTTTCTGTAACTTTTAAAATTGGCATAGTATCTTATAGAGTGTATCATTTAAACTAACCACGGAGCTTTAAATCTTCATTTTGACTGTTCTGTAGCAGAATAAAGCACCCACATGGGTCAGCGAGGTAGCCATGGCACTGCCATGCTGCTCTTCCTACACCAGTAACACCAAGGTGTCCCGTACCCACTGCCAGCACCCTGGCCAGCAGCAGGAGTACCGTGAGTCACCAGGGCCACCTAGGGTATAGCCCCCGGAGTTTCCTAAAGGTGCATGGGGGATGTCCACTAGGAGGTGCCTAAGCTAGTCTGAGGAGCTTTTGCCAAAGCAGCCACTCTCGGACATGTTGCGCACCATGCGGTTGGTGCACAGGTCGGAGTACTCAAGGTCCACCACGGCTGAGTACCATAGCAGCATCGGACTGGGCGCTCTGAGCACCCACAGGGCCAGTACCAGCAGCACCAGTGTGTGGGCCTCTGGGCACCCCAGCCACACCATGGCTACAGAGAATTGGCAGACACACACGTGTGATGCAGCAGGTAGCCTATGAGATGATTTACATAGGCCTTCTCAGTTGCTATTTAATAAAGTATACTGTTGGCAAGGAGGCTGAAAAGATAACTACTAGGTGAAAGTGAGTTTACAAACTGATGGATGTTAGATTGTTTTGTTCTTTTCTGTTTCCAGATGGAGACCATGGGTCAGTGGGTTGGCCCAGCTTTTCCTTGTTTTGCTGTTCATGATTTGACAACCAAGATAATTCTTATTCACAAGGAAGAATGAAGATGAAGTGCAGCATATGAATAAAGGTTATATTATTTGGCAAACAATATTACTGAATTCTCAATTTGGCTAAATGCCTACTGATATGATTTAATTGGATTCTAATGAATAATACCAGTAGAAATAACCTTCAATCACTGTTTATCTTAGTTTTTTGAACATGCTTGTAATGGTTATTCTTCAGTCTTTTTAAAATTTTTATAAATCTGATTATCTGGATGCAATTACAAGCAGTTCCTGTTACTTGCTGTTGTCTAGCATGCTATATTTTTAAATTTCCTTGCGTGACTGATAATTTTTTAGAAACTGGATATTTTAGATTATCTACTGTAGACATTCTAACTTTCCCTCCCCCTTGGGTTTGTCTTTGTTGTTTGCTTGGTTAAATGACCAGCTAGATTAGTGACCACTATCCCTCTTGACAGTGGGTTGTTTCTCAGAGAGGTATAGACGAGTTTGCCAGCAATTACCCTGGGGTAATAGGCATTAACAGCAGCTCTTAGTCTCCTTTCCTAACCACACAGTAAGAGCTGAGCTTCACTAACTTCCAACTTTCACAAATTCTTGGGACAACCAATTGCTGCAGTGATAATCCAATCAAAGCTTGGTTCTTCTGAAGGAATAATTCCCATGGATGATGCTGCATGTTTCTTATGGCTCAGCAGAGCTCCTCCAAGCTGTCACTTTCCCTAAGGTTGTTTACAAAGTAGACAGCCTTCAGTTTAGCCTCTTATTTTGTGACTCTATTAATGTCCTGCCAATTACCTTTATCCTGATCTATATCTGTTTTTGAGTGGACTTTAAGTTTTAATTTCGCCACTTTCTGTTGAAAGTGAGGCTAGTTTTTTTTGGAGGAGATACTTGTTTTACCTGCTTCTGTTGAACATGACTCTGAATTTCAGGCAAATCTGAGGCAGGAGCTCTGGAGCTGGTGGCAGGGACAACAATCTTACTTCTGAGTGATGCCCTCACTCTAGCAGGTGAGTGTCAAGAATGTCCTGGTGGGAGCACTGCCTTGCTAACAGGTTCTCAGTGGCACACAGCCCAAGGTGGAGGCCCTATTCTGTGAGGGCTCAGCAGGAACTCTCACTGCTCAAATTCACTCAAAGGAACTCAGGCTTGGAGAGGAGGAAGAGAAAAGCTAGTACCAATTTAAAAAGGTTTTTCTTTTTTTAGCCCTAGTTTAATTTTTTAACTTAAAAATATGAAAAACTCACGTTCCATTTGCTCAAACATTACTGAAAAGAGGAAGTCTCGTGGCGTCATGTAATATTCTCCTTCATGTTCCAGTGAAGAAAACTGCATGAAACGCTGCTTACGAAGGGAAAGTTTCTCAACTGTTCCACAGTCAACATTTTTCTAGAAGAAAACGAAAGTGCAGTTTAGTTTTTATTTGGTAATATTTATAACTAAGCTACTCATTGAATAACTTTTGAAAAGTAATTTTCATGTTTAGGTTTGACAACATGCAATCTTTTAAATCTTCATTTAACATTAACTGACTGCCTACTCTAAACTGTTTGGGTACTAAAAATATTGCACTGATGGAGGAATTTATGCTCAATGAACGCAGGAAATAATTCCAGGAAGTATGAGAGTGAGAAGGGCCACAAAGCAATACAAAGCAGGATAAAAAGATGATAGATACATCAGCAGACTAAAGCACCTGCTTAGGTAGAGTGCAGTATCTAGGGTTTGATCCTGGTCTGCAGTACAAGCCTTGCCCCTGGGGCACACTGAGAGAGCAACTGAACTGGGCATGGTAGTGAGCACCTGTAATCCCAGTGCCTGGGAGGCTGAAAACATGAGAATTGCTAAGAGTCTGATTTATGTAGTAAGACCCTATAGACCCTGTACTAAATACATTAAAAAAAAAAAAAAAAAAAAAAGTGATACAGGGAAGTATTTCAGATGGGGAGATCTTTTTGAGAGACATGGAGACAGATGACCTGAGGGAGCTAAGTATGTCTGAGCTCTCCTGTGGGAGCCTGGCGTACTCAAGGAAGAGCCGAAGAGCCAGCATTACCTCAGTGATGAAGGGAAGGAGTAACAGAATGGAAGACAGATCAGAAAGACTGGGAGGGAATAGGACCTAAATCTGTCTTTCCTAAGGACAGAATACAAGATATCTGACAACTGCTTTCAGAATCTGAGTGAGGAATAATGAGTACAAAATGCTAAAAGAATGAGGATAGGAGAAACATTTTGAACTTGACTCTGAATCTCAGGCAATGTGACTTACATCTTGATTGCTGATATCTTTATTGCTATTCTTTCATTGAGCACTTATTACATACCAGGCACTGTGGTAATTCAACAACATACCAGACTATTTAATAACTCTGATAATAGATACTGTGTAAGACATGGAAATTGATATAGTACATGTGGCAAAGCTAGGCTAAAAATTCATGTCTCTCCCTAAAGGTTTTGATCCTTTAAGCCACCCTAGTGGCATGGACTTGTGGCAAGGCAGAATGGGGGAAGCACAGGTAGCACAGTTGCTTCAGTGCAGGAACCTGACAGAACACTCTGCGAAATGCAGCAGCAGGTGTTCAACCTGGAGTTCTTTTTTATGGTACCACTTGATCTTGTTTGGACCACACACCTTTCCTGAACATATTGTCTACTTCTCACTCTTAGTACCAAACCGTGATTGACCCCAAACACACAGATGCTTTCAGTGATTGCTTGGGAAAAATATGAATCCCAGTGGTTTAAATTCAAGGCCCACAACACAGCATTTTTTAGATGACCTAAATTCTTCAACCAGTAGTATAATAATTCTACTGTCCTTTCTCCTGAATTAGGGTTCTTTGAGCCTTTACTTTTATTCATATTCTACATTTTGTTATAGTGCATACTACAATATTGGATATATTCAGAACAATAATATTGCAATAATCTATACCTCAGCATCTCTAGGTTTTTGCTTCTTTTTCTTTTTAAACTGTAAACAGAACTCAAGGGTCATGTTTTAAATAATGCATGTGTTAATAGCTACACTAGGAATCAATAAACAATGCTATGTAATACTCTGTATATTCTATACGTGAGGCAAATAACTGCACATATTTTATTTAACAAATCATTATTGCACATGTGTAGAAAAAGTGGCAAATAAATCAAACATTGATTCCTGTTAGAAAGCATGAAGTGCTTTGGCAGTGAATATATACAAAGTATATGTCTGGGACAGAGAAAACATGTGGGTTAGAGAATTCTCAGTAAAGGTTATGGCATTTGCAAAGGCTTAGGTATTAAAACAAACACACACCCATAAAGTAGACTAAAGAACTTATCATAAAAACTACATTTATAGAATTGTAAGAAAACATAGGAGGTAAGCTTTATTTTTTTTTTATTTTTTTATTTTTTTTTTCCAATTCTTTTATTGTTTAAATTTAACAATGGTTATATTACATATTTTCATCATCGGATCAGTTTAGATTAATACATATAGGTATATAAGATTGATCAAACAACTAAACATTAACCTTTCTAAATCCACATTACTTTTTTTTTTTTT
>PVJA010023946.1:0-32443 GCA_004027025.1 Myocastor coypus | reverse complement strand
AAAAAAAAAAAAAAAAAAAAAAAAGCTTAATTACAATGCATGAAATGCAGAGGTAGATTGGTGAGATGAGCTTTAGGAGGCTTAGATCAATAGCCTCCAACATTGCAAGCCTCACTGGCGGCCCACTGCAATTGCAGAACATTTGACTGTGTATGCATCTGCTTCCTCTTAGTCCGAAGAGAAGAATTTTCTTTTCTTTCTTTTTTCTTCTTAGCAACATCAATAGGGAGTGGGTCATGTCCACACACTGTGCTCTGTAGAACTATTGTGAGGGCAATATGCAATGTGTCAGCTTTTAAAAAAAAGAAAGAGGAAAAGTAAAAAAAAAGTAATGTTTATTGAAAGTGTTAATGTTTAATTGTTTGATCAATCTTATATACCTATATGTATTAATCTAAACTGATCTGATGATGAAAATATGTAATATAACCATTGTGAAATTTAAACAATAAAATATTAAATCATAAAAAAAGAGAAAGATTACAAACTTGGTGCAGATGACTACCATAAAAAACAAAAAAACAAGTTCCTCAAAGCTCTTTGAAAGAAGGCTTTTGAAAAAATAAACATGAATTTTACTGGAAAATGAGACTTGGCTTAAGCTTCATGATGAAGTTCATAAGGAAGAACTATGCTAAAGCAAATGTTAGGATGTCAAAGTTGAACAGTGTGATATGGCCACTCACCTGCAGACAGTCCTGGAACTAGCTCGAAGAATCACTAACAGACCCAAGACAGAGACCTCGCAGAAGAAAAAAGTAAAAGGAGTTACCCATCTAAACTCAGGTGGACAGTAGAGAAAGACAAAAGCAGTGTAAGTGCCTGCCACAGAGGACTGAACAACAGAAGACATTATTCATTACTGCACAAAAATTCAAACATACAATGATCTGGATGAAACTCAGAAGATGAAGGTGAAGAAAGAAATAGTAAATGCCCTAGCCATTTACAAGTGTCAGCGTCATCAGAAATGCTGAAGTGTTATAGATAAACCTTATCGTTTGCATCAAAAATAATTCAATTTTTAGTAATAACATCAAATTTCATCAGTTCGAATGAGATCAGGCATGTTCAGGGTGGTATGGCCCTAGACTAATTAGTTCAAATGGCATGGATTTCCTATTTATGACCATGAGTTATTATAGATATATTTGATGTCCTTTTATGAGCAATATTAAAGTTTCTTCCCCATGTATAAAAAGAAAGGAAGAAAGAAAGAAAGAAAGAAAGAAAGAAAGAGAAAGAAAGAAGAAAGAAAAAAGGCTGTTAAAAGATTTCTGGCAATTTGCCACTGTAATAACCCAAGTTTTAGTGGGTTAAGAGTTCCATCTTCAGGCCATTGGATGCTGGTGCAGTAAAAGATGAACTTTTTGGGTTTTTTGGCCTGCCAGAGGCTAAAGGAGCCCAGATTATGGACTAGGTACCCCAGTTGTGTTTGAGATGAACCAAGAGCTTCACACCCTGCCTAAGAGTACAAATCATTAGAGAACTCAATCCGTCCTCTTCAGTTGTCAGAGAGGAGGAGAAGAGCGGAAGGAGAACTACTCTGCCTCAGGCTATGAGGATGGTAACCCTTCCCAACGAAGGTGAGGGCGGCTTCCCCTGTCCGAAGGATGTAGTGCATTTCCTGATGTGGGCTCATAATTTCTGAGACTGAGACTGAGACTAAGAAAGCAACACAGGAAACCCTGAGAACCAAGAAATGGCTCACTTCTGAGAAAGGAGGTGGACGCAAGCTAGCAGCAACAAACAGGTCCCGAAGAAGAGAGTGTCGGCCCACAGGCTAGCGGACTCAGCACTGGGGCTTGATCCCCAGGAGCCACAGCCTTGCCTATTGAAGTCATAGCACCCACATGTTACATTTTCCACTGTGGCAGAAAAGCAGAAGTAAAAGAAAGGGGGGGGGGGGTTTACTGATCTTGAGGACACAGGGAGATGGGAAGGATCCTCTGACCTGAGACAAAGGCGTTTGGGGTCAGACAGAGTTTTTCCAAAGGCGGAGTTTGAGAGGCAGGTTCAGTTCAGGAACTGATTGGAGTTTCCCTTGTGGTGTGGGAAAGGTAAAAGGAAGTTATGTTTGGGGCTGAGAAGCTAATCACTCAGAAGATAAGCTATTGTTTCTGTGATTCAGCCATGCTGAATAAGGGCCATTAGCAGTTTACACCAGAAAGACTCCAACCCTAAATCTAGGAACACTGCCACATTCATTGTTTGCCTAGAAAAGAATGGAAAACTTTGACAACAGTTTGCTTTTTTGTTTTTCTCAATGGGGAGGATTAGCCCTAAATTCTCCCCCGACACCAATGCTAGAGGGCTTTAACAATAGAGTCAGGATAAGATCAAAACAGTTTAGGATCAAAAAAGTCAGCAGAGCAGATTAGATGGTGACAGGTGTCCATCTGGTGGATGGGAAGAGAGGGGTCAGGGATAAAGCCTTGGAGACACTGGGCTTGGATGCACCACACACCCCATTGTAGCTATTCTTTGTTTTCCAGCTTTCTTCCTCCAAATAAAGCATCTTTAGTTATATTAAATGATTTTTTTCCTTTATCCCTCTTTTCTTCTTCTCTCTTTTTAGTTCTTGATGGGTGCCTGGTTTAAGGTTACCAAGAGCTGCACTTTCAACAGACTTTGGGCATGGCATGATATGGCAGGTGAGCTGTCTGTAAGGAGTTGTGTGATGCAGAGACCAGTTAAGACCACCAAAGGTGTGTGAAGGCAACATGGTATGGAGTTTTGTTCCTCAGGGCTGGCAGACCAAGGCCAAAAAGGCCGTCTGCATGATATAGAGAAAAATGGAGCCTCCCTGTAGCATTTAGATGAAAGGAGCCAAGTGGGGACACCAAGCAAGGGGCCTCACCTTAGCAGGTCTGGGCAAAGATTCATTGTCAAAGTTCCTCAGTGTCATAGTGGTCAGAGGCCTTGGGACACTGGATTCAAACATTTGAGTATCTTCAGGTGTCCCCGTGCTTGGAAGATTTCATCTCTAATTTATTGCTTTTATGACCTGTGTTTCCCATGGGCAGCCCCAGGGGTGAGCTGTGTTTCCACTGAGAACAATGCCTCTGCTGACAATCAGGTTGGGTGCTGGGAAAGTCCTATCTGGGCCCAGCAGACATGACATGCAACAATTTTGTGGAGAACAGGAACCAGATGTTTTTTTTTTTTTTTTTTTTCAGACAGCTAAAGAGGCAAGAGTGTACTTTAGAAAGGTGGAGAAAGGTTTCATTGAAAAGTGTGGTTCAGAGAAGCTTGTGTTTTGTAACTTCTGAGCACCAAAGATAGTGTCTTTATTAAATTCATAGTGGAAGAATGAGCTCAAAGGCAGTCAAAGAAGAACAGATGTATAACTCCAGCCATCCAACCCAGCTCACACAGGAAAGGAATCAATCTAAACAGAGTGTGGGTAGGAGCAGGTGCCATCAATTAGGGGTGAAAAGGGAGGGAAAAGAGGAGGAGGAAGAAGAATAGGAGGAGGAAGAGGAGAAGGAGGAGGAAGAGGAGGAGAAGGGAGAGGAAGAGGAGAAGGAGGAGGAAGAGGAGGAGAAGGAGGAGGAAGAGGAGGAACAGGAGGAGGAACAGGAGGAGGAAGAGGAGGAGGAAGAGGAGCAGGAGCAGGAGCAGGAGCAGGAGCAGGAGCAGGAGTAGGAGCAGGAGCAGGAGAGCCCTTTAGTATATCAAAGTGTAGCTGAGGCTGGAGGGAGCAAGAGTGTGCTCCCTGCCTGAAGCGACTACTGCGCTCTAAGAGACACAGGATTGATCACCTTCTAAAATACACCAATTTATTCTTCAATAGAGGTGCCATCAAAACTGTTATCATACATTTTGTATTTATTACTGGGACAGAATTAAATTTTAGCTGTCTACTTTTGGGGTGGTATTTTCTGTTTCATGATATTCTAATAAAGAGGAGCATAAAAGTGATATAATGAAAGTTTTAATTTCTTTTAAAAATTTTATTAATTTTAATGAGAAATAGCAATGAGACAGTTTCAGCACAAGTTAGTAGGACAGTTCCAATAAGTAATACATTGCATATTTTTATCTTCATAGTAGTTGTTGAGTGTACAAGATACAGACATGATATCTTGTCTAAACACTATTAGTGCAAATATTTCTTCTCCTTGAACTAAGGGAGAGTAGTTGCACACAGAGTCCAACAGTCCATAATAGTAGTAGGCCATCAGCAGAACTGGTAGTGTCAGAAGCTGTTAACTTGAGCCTTTTACAGCTCAAGATATTAATACAGCTTTACTCTTTATACCTTGTGGTTGTACTTTTCTATTGGATGGTTAACATCAAGATAAATCACTGAAACTTTTGAATCTCACAAAGTCAGTCAAATCCCCTCAGGATTTACCCTGAAACCATGTACAGGAGTTTGTAGATCTTTTGTCAGTGTTAGCCATCTGGATGAGTCATGACCAATGCTTGACCAGTTTGCTCTCTGTGGAAGCCTGAGAGAATGTTTTCTCTCTAGGGGACTCTCCTTATATACACTATATATAATTGATCCCTTTCCTCTGTGGCCCCATAATCTCCTTGAACAGAAAAATTTGGGACACCACAGGGTTATAAGATGTTACAGTACATGTTCTGTTATGTCCTGGGTCCTCACTGACCTTGATGGACTAGGTCCAAAATATTTGCTATCCTCATAGTCCTGTTTTTTCTCTAAATTTTTGGCCTCCAAACTTAAGTTATTAACCATCCAGAAGAGAAGCTTAATGATATTATTACCCTATAGCATAGGCACTTGAGCTTAACATCACTATCTTTCTCAATATCAAATACCTTTGACATAACGTGGAACAGGTATTTTCCATCAATCACTGATATTCTAAACTTTAAATCCCTATAGGATGTGAAAAGACAGTTACACATTTTTACACAGAAATTTAGAAATCTAACCATACACAAAATTGTAGCAGGCGAAACCTATGGTATTTGTTTTATTGTCTCTTCTTCTCTTTTATTATCTTTTTTAAAACAATCAAACAAACATGGTTTTATTATTACACATTGCTATCCTTGGTGTAGTTGCTTATTTCACAGATATCAGCATATGTATTTAGTCAGTATGAGAATTCTACCAATTAACTGCTATTTTCAAAAACCTGTTGGAGGTTCTTGGGACAATTGTTTTAACCCTCCTGTGTATATAAGTGCATGGTTTTGCCCTTGCCATGTTTCCTAACTTTTCTGCTTGCTCTTTGTTGTTTAATCCTTAAGTTTTTGATTTCAATTTAGCTGTTATACCTTTCCATTTTTATTTCTTCTTTTGAGTTCTTACACTAGGTGACTATATGATATTTACACATGTGAGTCTGGTTTATTTCACTTATGAGTATATCTTCAAGTTGCATCCACTTATATATGAAGGTTTCGAGTTTATTATTCTTTATAGCTGCGTAATACTCCTGTAGTGGTTGATGCATTGTGTCAACTTGGCTGGATACCTGGTGGCTGACAGATTTTATCAATTTGGCTGCATTTCTGGGCTGTTTCACACTGTGAGCCATGAGGGCTCTGCCCCAGAATAATTCAGTTTGAACTTTATCTACTGGCTTCCTGCATAGACTCGTCACCCTCTAGATTGGACCCTACAGCTTTCCATAGCAGATTCTTCTGCCTTATATTGCAGACACAATGGCTGGCCATTAGAGACTGTTAGGAACTGGTAGAAACCGGTAGAGACCAGTAGAGACCATTAGGGATGGAACACTGCAGTGAGTATAAAAACCTTAGGACTGAATCCTTCAGTTGGCAGTGTGCAGACATGCTCTCCACTTCCCCATCTGACTCTGGGACTGGCGCATCTTGTTTTATCCCTGTTCCTCTAGTAAAACCCTGACTAGAACAACTCCATTGTATGAAAGCATCACATCTTTCTCATCCATTCTTCAGGTGATGGGCAAGATTTGGCTATCACAAATTGTACTGCTATAAACATATGTGCACAAATATTCCTATTTGTGCACATATGTAATGCACATATGCAAATATTACTGGCTTTGACCCAGCAGCCAGGCCTGCTGCATGAGTGAGACCACCTGGGGCCCATGGGAAACTCATTGACCCAGAAACCAGGCTGAGCATGCCCAGTGTGGAAAACTGCTACAGAACTCCCTGCAGAAAGACTAGAGACAAGACCCACCCAGCCGATCCAGGAGCAGAACATCTTGCCCAAGTAACACAGCATGTTTGCCTCCAAGGGCTGTAACAGGAAGAAGTGGAGCTCAGAAGCCAGACCCAAGCCACACCCACCTAGACAACACTGAACTTGGTAAAGCTGGACCTGCTGTTAAGGTAAGAACTCTACCAAAGCTCTAAACCAAAAGTCAGAAGGCAGGGCTATACAAAATGATAAAGAGAAGGAGCAAAATGCACTCTCAGGCCCCTAGCCCACCCAGAACAAGTACAGGAGACAATAGCATAGAAGAAATTGGAAATCACACACCTGAAATCAGTGAAATTATAGCATCTGCAGAAAGGCATAGAGGAAATCAGATCAGAAATAATTTCAAGTAAAAAATGAAATAATACCTATAATAAAAGAAATACTAAGTGCTTCTAAAGACAATGATAAAAAAATAGAGAATAGAAAAATGATGGAATCCTTGAATGAACAATATAGGAAAGTAATAGAATGTCTGAAGCAGATTCAAAATGCTGTACAGGCACTTAAAACCTCAATCACAAGCTGGCAAAAAACTATTTCAATGAAAGTGAAATAGACTTTCAGACCTTAAAGACACCATTGCAGCTAGTGAAGAGGTAAGAAAAGATCTCTTAAAAACAACTAGGGGCCAGGCATGGTGGCACATGCCTGTAATCCCAGCAGTTGGGAGGCTGAGGCATGAGGATCAGTGCAAGTTTGAGACCAGCCTGGGCTACAAAAGTGAGCTCAAGACCAGCCTGAACTGCATAGCAAGACCCTGTTACACGAAGACAAGAACAAAACAAAACAAAACAAACAAACAAACAAAAACTAGGATGTAAGAAAAAATAAGTCAACATCAGCAAGATGATGCAAAGATGAACAACATAAGACTAATAGGCATCAATGAGAAAGCAGGAGTCAATATAAAGACATAAAAAGAATATGGACAGAAGTAATATCAGAAAACTTTCCAAATATGGAGAAACAATTTGACATTAAGGTAACTGAAGCATATAGAAGTCCAAATAATATCAACTGGATTAAAATCACACCCAGACATATAATAATCCAGATCCCAGAAATTCAGCACAAGAACAGTATTCTAAAGGCCACTAGAGAAAAGAAACAGATCACATTTAAAAGAAAACCCATTAGAACAATGGCAGATTTCTCTTTATAAACCATAACGTCAAAAAGAGCATGGAACAAAGTACTTCAATTCTTGAAAGAAAACAAATTCCAACCCAGACTGCTATACCCTGCAAAACTCTCTTTCAAGTTCAATGGAGAGGTGAAATCCTTCCAGGACAAAGAATAACTAAAGAATTTCATGATAACAAAGCCAACCCTACACAGTTTACTAAAATATATTCTAGAGAAGGATCAAAATGATCACAACTCCATGAAAGAGAATGGAAAGAACTCACCAAATAGGGCAGACAAATACATGAGAAAAAGAGGTATACAAAAGAAAACTTTCAGTTATTCTTTTGTATACAGCAGCAGAATATGTCCATCAGCATATTCTACAAATGGACTTCTGCATACTATGGATCATGATTTTGTCTGGTTCTTTTTTTTTTTTTTCCAGTTCTGGGATCGAACTCAGGACCCTGCAGTTGCCAGGCAAGCACTTATTCTACTGAAATATCTTCCTTACCCTCTGTCTGGTTCTACATGGAGGATATCGAGGAAATAGCAGTAGCCCAGTCTCACAAGTGACACCTGGCCACCAGTAAGGGTCATAGACACTGTTCATGTCCGTGACATACTAGAACTTTGCGCTATATCCTATCTCCAAACTGTTAGAAGTTCTGTTCATATATTTGCCATTCCAGTATTTGTTATGTTTTATTCTTAGTAATTCTTTACTACCATGGCAACTTTTTCTTAGTTGATATCTTTGTATATCTTCACCTATTCAGGGGCCTGGCAGGATGGCTCAGTGGTCTAAAGCACCTGCTCAGGAAAGCTTAGGTGGCTGCAGGAACCGCAGTTCAATCCCTGGCACCACATGCTGCGCCAGCCCTGCCCCCAGGGCAGGCTGAGCCGGCCATTAAAATAAATAAATAAACAAACAGAAGTTCTGAAACAAGAAAAAAAAATAATTATATATCTTCACCTATTCAAATACTATGGAAGTACTCTGAATTGATTATAGATTCATACATATGATACACAATATCCGGCCTCTAAGTTGGACTCATGATTTGAATTTTGAAATATTGCTTTGAAATATTTAATTTAATTTTAATTAATTAATATTTAATTAATTTTCTGCATATTATTTAATTATACTTTTTATTTTATGATTTATACTGAATCTTTGACATACAATCTACATATAAAACATAGTATGATATTTTCTTCTAGTGTTAGAAACTTAAATATACATATATATGTGTGTGTGTATACAAAAGAGATGATAGATATATAGCTACATTGTCTTAGTTCATTGTGAATAAAAGTTTGTACTAGTATTGTTTAAACAAGGTATCAGGTCTGGGGGCTGGGGAGATAGTTCAGTAGAATAAGCGCTTCCCTGGCAAGTACAAGGGGCTGAGTTCAAACCCCTGTTCCAGAAAAAAAAAAAAATCAGGTCTGCATCTTGTCCTCTGAATAACTACTATGAGGGCAACAGTATGCATGGTATTAATTATTGTAACCATCCTACTAACTTGTTTTGAAACTATTTCATTGCTATCTTTTTTTCTTATTAAAATGAATTTAAAAAGAGAATGGAGATTAAAGAAAATCAGGAACTTTTTCTATCTTGCAAAAGTTTTCTCTGGAGTATATCAGCAGGCTGAAAAAGGCTAGCTGAGGGCTGGAAATCTCACTACCACCTTAGAGTGTGAGGAAAGAGGTATGTGGACACTGGTGAGAGCAACCATTCTGGCCCTGGCTACTTCCTTGAAGAACTCTGGTGGTTGTTGTTGCCCTTGGAGAGAACTGAACTGGGCATGCCCAATGCTAGTGGCTGAAACAGACAGGTGAAAAGGAGGACACACTCTGCCTTTTTTTTTTTTTTTTTTTTTTAACAATGGGAAAAGTTGATGTGGAACCTGACTTTCCCTCACCTCCTTGGAATGTATACTAAATCACTGGAACTCCATTTACTCTCAAGCTTTAATGAAGCATTACCTAGTCTCTGTCTACAGCCATATTTGGTTTGCACACCCCCTGTGAAATGGGAGGAGTGGCTTTGAAGGAAAACCTATAAATTACAAAAGTGTACTTTTATCAGTGTGCCCTTCTGGAGGGAACAATTACTTAAGAAACTCCTGGGGCTATGAAATGAGCAGTTTATCTTAGTGATTCCAATACAAAGGATCTTAAAGGACCTGCATTGGGCTAGAGGCTATTCTAAAGGTTAAGATAAACTATCTTAAGCTATTCCAGGACCATTTTAAACAAAACCTTTGATTTCAAAGAGATAAAGTTTTTTTTTCCTTTCCCTCTTTCAGAGATCTCTATTATGATTCACCTTTCAAAATGTTATCATTCCCCCTAGGGAATGTTCTGACTAATGTATATATCATTACAAACTAATATCACAAAAGGGCTATTGTATTTCAACCTAGCCAATGTGAACTTTGACGTAAAAGCAATTACATGTTCTATATTTAAGAACAGATATTCTTTTTGCTAATTTACTTCAGTAACTGTTGAACATATCTGAACTGTTTTATTAAAGACTTTTAGAGCTTATATCAATTTTATTTTTGTCTTTATTTTTGACTTTATGGAGTTTTGGCTGTTTTAAGACTCTCAAGAAAATAAATTATATGGGTTTTGAGAACAACCTTACTTATAACAGTTCTAGATGAGGGCTGATCAGCTTGAGGCTGAACCTACAATATGCAAATAAAAGCCTTCAAGTTTGGTAATATAAAAGTTATGTATTATTTCGGTTAATATATGTCTGTGTGTTAATTCTCAGGCATATGTAATCCTGCAAAAGTTCTACATAGGTTGGCTTATAGCTAGACATTCGTGACATTAACCCAAATGCTTGTTGTTCATAAGACCTAACAGGAGGCTAGTTTAAACTGGTTGGTAAGAGTCAAATGTATTTCAGATTAATGACATGTTTCCACCCGGGGTTGTTAGACAGTTAAGGTAACAATCACTCTGACAGTTTTCTCCACAGATATGTGACTTCTTTGTGTGTGTGTGCGCATGCATGTGTGTTTTCAGAGTCCTTCTGTGGTGCACCTCAAACCCTGGCCTCTGGGACCTTGCTGGGCGTGACAGGCTGGGGACCATGTCCTGCAGCCCCAATGCCTCTGAGAGTAGAGTGGAATGGCTGCCAGTGGTTGGAGCCAAGGAGATGCCCCTGGTGTCAAGAGAACACCCAGGACATGGGTCTCTGCTAAGCTTTATGAGCTCGAGTTGCAGGGACAGTGTGTGAGTCTGGCATAAACTGCCCTAATAAGCTTCAGCCTTAACAACAAAGAAGTGGAAAATATTCCTGAAAAGAAAACTAAACCATCAAGAAACCGCAACTTATTTTTACGTGGTTTTCAGCTCACTTACCAATATGGACATTTTTCCACCTGGTGGAGATGGTAGTCCAAATTCTGAATCTAAGTTTCAAAAAATATTAACTGATGAAAGGTTACAATGTGAACATCATAAAATCAACTATCAGACGCTAAAAACTGAATACACAAGGTTGCAGGGTGAGTACATGAAGTCACAAAATGAACTGAAGTGCCTGTCAAATGAAAAACAAACTAACCAGGAAAAGTTCCGGTTGCTTCTTGAAGAGCTAAGAGGGGAATTAGTATAAAAAACTAAAGATTTAGAAGAAATGAAACTGCAGGTATTGACTCCACAAAAGTTGGAATTGTTAAGAGCCCAGCCCCAGCAAAAGTTAGAAACTCCTATACATGTACATGAACATTTTCAGAATCCGGATGAGCAAGTGGAAGCGTACAGAGCTGAGTATAAGAAGCCTCGCTGAGAACATGCATTTCTTAAGTCAGAATTTGAACACCAGAAAGAACGACTTGTGTGTATGTTAAAAGAAGAAAAAATGAAGATGAATCAGAGGTTGTAAGATCGGAGAGTGGTAAAGAAGAACTACGAAACCAGCTGCTTGGTATTGATCCCACAAGGGAAAGCAAATGAGTGCAGCAAGTTCTTCAACAAAAAACCCGTTTGAGTCAGAAATTAAAAGGCTTAGAGACTGAAGTAGCAGAATTAAGGGCTGAAAAAGAGAATTCTGGTGTTCAGGTAGGAAATTTCCAAACAATACAGATGCAGCAATTGCTGAGATGCAGGCTACAGTGAGATCCCTGGAGGCTGAAAAACAAGTCAATCAAGTTGCAGGTTGAACACCTGGAAAAAGAGCTACAGTCAAGCAATGAGCAAAATACTCCCTTAGTCAGTAAACTGCATGAAGTTAACCGAGAAATGAATACACTGACCAGTAGAGTGAAAGAGCTTAAGCACTCAAACAAGTTAAAAATTGCAGACATCGAACTGGAGGCAGCAAGAGCTAAGAGTGAGCTGGAAGGAGAAAGAAATAAGATTCAAAGTGAACTGGATGGACTACAGTCAATGAAATTCTCCAATCAGCTGTTGAACACCAGAAAATGCTCCTAGTAGAAAAAGATGGTGAGTTAATAGGTAAAGTACAGGCTGCCAAGGAAGAAGGTTATCAGAAGCTTGCAGCATTACAAGATGAAAAGCTGGAATTTGAGAACAAATTAGGGGATTTAGAAAAAATGAAGGTGGAGCAGGACGCTTAGAGGAAATCTGAAAAGGAATGGAACCAGGAGAAACTGCAGGCTTCCCAGATGGCAGAGGCATCAGCCAGAAGGGAACTTCAGAGCATTGAGGGAAAACTTCAGTAACAAATTGTGAATATTGAAAATACAGAGAAAGAAAAAAAATGAAAATTCTGATCTGAGACAGCAAATCAGTAGTTTGCAGATGCAAGTGACCTCACTGACCGAGTCTGAGAATGAGATGCTGAATTCAAACCAAACGCCCAAGAAAATGGTGGAGAGATCAAAGCAAGAACGCCATAATTTCAGAAGCCAAGCTGAAAAAGTACAACTAGAAGTTGAAAAGACACTGGAAGAAAAACAGGTATAGTGGTTGAAAGAAAAGCACAAACTTCAGGAACGTATCACAGACAGAAGAAAAGTACAGCCAGGCTAAAGAGAAACTGCAAGGAGCTGCAACTGCCAAGAAAAAGAGCAAATCTCTTCATGAAAACAAACTGAAGAGACTGCAAGAAAAAGTGAAAGTCTTGGAGGCAAAGAAAGAAGAATTAGAAACAGAGAATCAGGTTTTAAATAGACGAAATGTTCCATCTGAAGAATACACAAGGCTTCAGCAAAGACTAAAGGAGGGCTGGGGAGATGGCTCAGTAGAATAAGTGCTTGCTTGGCAAATGCAAGAACATGCATTCAATCTCTGGTTCCACAAACAAACAAAAAACCCCTGAAGGATATACAGAGAAGACATAGTGAGTTTTGATGTCTAATTTTAGTTCCTAACGTTTCTCCAACAACATGTATCAATCTTGTGCGCTTTCAGACATCAGCCTTGGTCTCAGGCATGGAGCTGTGATTCCTGCCTCACGTGCAGGAGGAACAACATCAAAGGGAACTCTCTCCCCTTTGCAAAAGACCAGAAGAACTAGAAACAACATAAAGTAGGCAACTAACTAGAGGAAGTTGGATCTCCTGGGGAGTGACTTCTTGTGAAAAGACAGGCAGATCAAAGGGGTGAAATCTGAGTACCAAACATCTTAGAATTAACTTGGAATTGGTATTTTCCACCAATCACTGATATTCTAGTAAATCTCTATAGAATGTGATAAAAGCAGTTACACATTTTTACACAGACATTTAGAAATCTAAGGATGTACAGAATTGTAGCCTGTCAATCCTATGGCACTTTGCCTAGTTCTCTTACTCTCACTTAATAACCTTTTTTGTTTTCTTGTAATCAGCCATTTACTTGAGAGAGAGTATAGCAGTAACTGAAATTACATTAGAAGCAGAACACATCTAAAAGACCAGAATGACAGGCATTCCAAGCATAGTTTTAGTGTTGTACATTGCTATCATCAATGTGAAAAGCCTTTTAAAACTTCTTAGGGCCATTATCTAATTCATCCTGTGTATATACATGCATGGTTTTGCTCCTGCTATGTTTCCTCTCTTTTCTGATTCCAGTCACTTCATTGTTTAATCCTTAAGTCTTTGATTTCCATTCAGCTGTGCTATGCCTTTCCATTTTTATTTCTTCTTTTGAATTCTTACACTAGGGATACTATACGATATTTGCATATGTAGGTCTGATTTATTTCATTTGTGAGTATATGTTCAGTATACATCCATTTATATATGAAGTCTTCTAGTTTATCATTCTTTATAGCTGATATAAATATATATTTATACCAGCTATATATATAAATATTATATATATATATATATATATATATATAAATATATATAATTCAGTAGCTTCCTAAATTTTCTGTTCACGGAGATTATGGGGCCACAGAGGAAGGGGATTGAAGGTGTATAGTGTGCCTAAGGAGAGTCACCTAGAGAGAAAACATTCTCTCTGGCTTTCATAGACAGCAAACTGGTCAACCAATGGCCGTGACTCATTCAGATGGCTGACACTGTTAATAGTTGTACAAAGCACTGTACATGGTTTCAAAGTTAATCCTGAGGGGATTTGGCTGACTTTGGAAGATACAAAAGTTACACATTTTGCTATATAGGTCTTGCTTTAAGTTGCCTTTAACCACCCAACAGAAAAGTTTAACCATGAGGCATAAAATGTAAAGTTAGATTAATATGCTGAGCTGTAAAAGGCCTAAATTAACAGCTTCCAACATTGCCAGTTCTGCCAGTAACCCACTGCGATTATGGAACATTGGACTATGCATACAACTACTTTCTCTTAATTCATTGTGAATTTTTCATACCAATAACGTTCTGTTATGGTTTATGTCTAGCTGTTCCCCCAAAGCCTCATGCAGTCATGGGGTGGGGACTTCTAGAGTTTGAGAGTAATTAATGATTCACTGGAATTATGTGTTTTAGTACTGCTGGGATTATGGATTTTAGTACTGCTGGGATTAAGGGTGTGTGTACCTTCCCCAGTTTGGGGTGATAGCCTGAATGTATTACAAGAGAGACAGAAACAGACTCTCTGTCTATTGCCTCTGTTGTAATTGTTGTTGCACTGCCATGAATTGCTGCTCTCTGCCATGTGCCAGGCTGCCTTGGAGTTGGCCAGGTATAGACTGAAACCTCCAGTAACTGTGAGCTAAATAAACCTTTTCTTCCTTCATTTTGGGTGTCGGGTATTTGTCTTAGCAACAAGAGAAGAGTAACAACAAGAGACACATGCATAGTCAACTCTGCTTGTCCAGCCAAGGTACACTGTTTCTTTGTAGCATATCCACCTGTGTCTCCCCGCCAACCAGACTGGCTCGGAACTTGGAGCATCAGCCTTTGTGCCGGTCCTCCTAGCTAGCCAGCTTTATAAAGTTTGTTTCCCTCCACTTCTCTGGAGTGCTGCTCATGTTTCTCCTGCCACTGGTAAATTTAAAACTTCTATAGCACTATGGCTTGTGTTTAGATGTCCCCCTCAAAGCCTCAGCAAATTCCAAGTGTGGCTTTTCAGAGGTGGCTGAATCTAAAGTGTGTGATTGCTTCATGGTGCAGTGCTAGGATTAAGGGAGCTAGGATTAAGGTAAACAGTTATCAAATCAGTCCACTAATGGGTTTGTATAATTTTCTGCACATATATCTTATTATTTAATCCTCATAAAACTTCCAAGGGATTAATAATATTTCTCATATATGGATGATATAGGACCTCCAAATAATTCTAATAATATAAAGGAAATATAACCCACAATCTACTAGATCTCCAAACTACTGACTTCATGAACATGATTTTCATTCCAAAACCAAGGAATGAATTCTAAGAATAATGCTAATTAAGAATAGGAAGAATTTGCCAGATGTGATGGTGTGAGCCTGTAAGCCCAGCACTTGGGAGGCTGAGGTAGGAGAATCACCTTGATTTCAAGGCCAACATACGCTACATTGTGAGACACTGTCACACACACACACACACACACACACACACTAGAAAGAATTTACTGAAAGATAGCTTCTGTCTGAGATAGAAGAGGGCCCAAGATATGAAAAAAATATAGTCAACTAATAAGATTACAATTGTAGTTCCTTAGGTAATATTGATCCAATGGGAAGTTACAAGGTGAGTAAGAGGTAACCAACTATAGTCGACCAATTAGATTACAACAAGTATAGTGGCTGAGGTATTACTGATTAAATGAGGGAGAAATGGGAAAATGAATCTAGTAGCATGGACCAAAGTAGAATTTTTCTGGGAAGGAGTGAGCTAGGGAGGTCTAGACAACTATTTAGAATATCATTCACTGTGGTTCAGAAGAAATATGTGGGTGGGTGTAGTCATTCTTCTTCTTGAAGCCTGGCTTTCAGTTAATGTGCCATTATCTTAGGTTCTGAGGGTTCTGCCCTGACTGACTTCCTGCAATATTTATAATGTAGATGTCTCTAGCATTACTGTTCTTATTACCATTATTACTTTTACTATGTGATTTGGTAAAGAAAAAATAAGGAGAGTGTCACTTAAAGTATGGTGCTATAGGTAGCTCTTCGTAATTGGACAAATTGCATGTGGATATTTAGAGTAAATGATGAAAAGTTTTAATATTAATTTAATACTACTTGAATTCCTCATGAATCAGATAATTAAGAAAATTTGGCTTGGGTTTGAATGTCTTTGCTTTTTATCATTTTATTATAAAAATTTCAAATATATAAGAAATAAATAGAATAGTATAAAAATACAATACAATATTTCTGGTGGATTAACTAATGGACAGTTTAAGTGTGAACACCCAGCTGAACTGAGTTAGCACACTTCTGGGCTTGACTGCCTACCTGAGGATAACTGCCAGAGCCATAAAAAGAGAACAGGATAAAAATGTAAATCCTTACATTTCTATTTTTTTGAGCATTGTTTCCTGGTCCGGTGCAGATCTCTCAGCCTGGGGGCACAGATCCTCCACCCCACTAGCACAGACTTTCTAGCTTCCATTACAGGCTCTTGGGTCTTTCCAGGGCAGGTGTTTGACATGAACCTGCATGAGACACTGTCATGGCTCCAGGCCTCCAGCGGGACTCGTGGGGGCGCACTGCTATGGGATGAAGGCCCTTGGCTAGATTCCTCAGGTCTCCAGTGTGGAGACCTTTTGTTCTCTTCCACATTTGAATCACTTTTACTGAGGTCTAAAAAAAATGTGCATAACTACTTTGGTGAATATGGACTACAATCACTATGACTTTTACTGTTTGCCTAACAGGTTCATACAAATGCTAACTGATAACATTCCAAGCAGGGGAGGAGACAACTATTAACATCCCAAGCAAGGGGTCAGCAAGAGAACCTGCCATCTGCAGCCTTGAATCCTAGCTTTTCTGGGATTTACAAGGGAGAGATAGTAGCTCTTCCTGGGCTCTGTTTATTGCTTCCTGCTTCTAGGGATATTAGACTGTAGGGATTTGTTGATGTTACTGCAAACTGGTTCAACCCCAGGGAGACACGGCGGTAGAAATAAGAAAGATAGACAAGACGAAAAGTTGGGCTAGGAGGTTGCCAGTCTGCCTGATGGGCGAGACTAACTCAGAGCACACACAAAGGATCCTTTATTTATACTTTTACAAAGTTTGCATCCCATAACACAAGGTTACCCAGCAACCAATAGCTGCCCTGAACCAGACAGGATATTTTTCTCACACTGGGGTAGCTTTCTGCTCCAGGCAGGGAAGCCCAGTCCCACCTACACACACTTGATCAATTTCCTGGCTTGCCACGGCTCCCAACATTAGATTCTTGTCTCATCTCTATATTTCTGTGCTGGAAGAGACAGCTTCCTGGGGACAACCCGCTCAGGCTTGCCTTCTGTCCCTCTCTTGGACAGAAGCATTTTCCCCCCAATAAATATATTCTGCTCGTAACCTCCATTTGTTCCTAAAATTCATTCTTTGGTTTTAGAGAACGTGAACTCATCCCAGATACCTTTTAGGTTGGGAGATCATTTTTCCTCTGTATCATTTGGAGTCTGTCCAACCAAGATCAGTTTTTCTCCTTGTCCCACTGTCAGGCTGAAGAATCTGCACTGGAGCAAGGAAGCAACACTCAAGGGAAGCACTAAGGCTTCCCCGAAGGCATGATAGCCATCCTCAGCAACAGTGAGGTCTCAAGCTTCTCCAGTGATGAGGAACGCCGAGTTCCCATCAGGAAAGCTAACTTGACGAACTTTTCCATGAGTCTGAGCAGTGCACCATCTTCCCCTCTGGAGTCCGGAAGTGATGCTCAAGATGAGGACCAGAGCTCCTCCAAAGTTCATTGGGAAAGCCAGCATGGAAACATTCTTCAGCAGGACAGGACGAGAGAACTAGCAGCTTCCAACAGCTCCAAAAGCTTGTCCAAACAGCAACCCTAACAGTGTTCCAACAGCTTCTCCTATTCTGCCTTTTATGCTGCTGGCATCAACCCTCAAGTAGGCCTCCTACATCCAGAATCACGCTAGTTTAACTCAGCTGGGTGTAATAAGTTGACTACCAGCTAGAAATTCATTACAGGAGTTATATTTATCTTCTAATATTTATATTATTTGAAGGCTACACCACCCCTATATCACCATAGCTGTCTAGCATCCTAGTGATGAATTTAGGGTTAATATTGATTTCTATTATTTAGGGGGCTGAGTGACGTTGTAGTTCAGTTCTAGAATACACATCTTTTTGTGTTAATCCTCCCTTCTGTCTGTTAGGCATGCATCAAATCTGTGCCATGAGGAACAGCAAGATTTCTGCAGGAAAAGCGAGACCTTACGAGAAGAGAGAACATCAGGACAATGCAGTAGATACATAGAATAGAAAGCAACACAATTTTCTGTAGAACAAGATATAAAAAGGCCCATAGCTGATCCTCAATGTTGGTTGAATTGATACTAAATTAGGTAGAAGACTAGACAGACAGGTTGATGGTAAATCAACTTCGAATTCCAAAATAAGAAGTTCATGGTTATTTTTTCTCAAAATGAGGAGGATTTTTGAGAAGAAATGTCTTACACTATGGATTATGCTTTAGAAAAAACAGAGAGCTCACATCATCCTCAGGGATCCTCAGATTATTAGTGAGCTATAATGTTTGTTCTTTAACTTATTTGTTACTAACTAGAGATATTTACTAGTACATTTTACAAAAAATACAAAGTTTTGTTTTAATACCAAAATGATGTTTTTTGTTTGACTCTTCAGAGAACTGAAAATACTTGCAAATACAGTACAATATATTGGACAATTCCATCTTCTGGTTGGATTTAATCAAACAAGGTATCAGCAAAATTAATCTAGAATAAAACAGCTCTGCACTCATTACTCTGAAGTAGACTTATTCTTAGCCAGGTTATTATATCTGGTGTAAGGTTGACCTGAGACAGACCTGCATGCTGTCCTCTACAAACAGTAGGCATTTAGAATGTCCCCAGGGGAGAAAACATAAGTCATGAAGAACTTTAGTACCACACCTAGCCTCCTGTATGTCGGAACGCCCAACAGTGTCCACACATCTGTGTCAAATGTCCTTGTAGCTTTGTCCTCAAACATTCTATCCAGGAACTTTGGTAGTACAATTCCCAACCTCAGACTTATATACACATGTAGCACCCTCCCCAGATATTTGCTGATGATTCCAACACTGATACAGGGAACAAAAAGTTGTGTTGGGTGGATGGTCTTTGAATGATATGGAACAAAAATAATCTCCGGCCTGAAAAGTCTAAAACCAAAGAATGAATTTCAGGAACAAACGGAGGTTATAAGCAGAATATATTTATAGGGGGAAAGAAAGCTCCTGTCCAAGAGAGGGATGGGGGCAAGAGAGTGGGTGGTTCCTGGGAAGCTGTCTCTTCCAGGGATTTTTATAGCAGAAAACCATGCGGTGAGGTGAGTCTAAGGTGGTGGAGAACATGGGAACTTGCTTAAGGGGTGAGTCTGTCTCTTCCATGGTGCAAAGGCACCTTGTTTTCCATCTTGTCTCATTGAGGGCCTGGTCCTGTCTGACTGCCTATAACGTTTCTACCTTATTCGCCTGTCTACAACGATATGACTCTGACATCTGTGTGTAGGTGGAATAAAACCTAGAGTTTCCTACAGTCTTGGTCTTCAAGTTTTTCCTCATGTGCCATTATTTAACAACTGGCAGTAAAAAAATAGAACTTTGAAAAGGTAAACAACTTCCCCAAACTTCTTCCTGCTGAGCCCACAGCCACTGCCCCCATCCTCAACCCCCAAAAAGGAGACAAAATATAGGAAACTAGCCCCAGGAGGACATGTGACTGGTTTCCTTTATGCATGCACGCACGCGCGCACGCGCACGCGCACACACACACACACACACACACACAAGAAAGGGCCAGGGTGTTAGCTCAGTGGCACAGCTCTTGCCTGACAAGCGCAAGGCCCTGAGTTTGGTTGCTGGTTAAAAAAGAAGACAGAGGAGCTGAAGAAGGCTGTAAGTGGTGAAGCCAGTGTGGAGCTTTGCATTGTCTATCTGTGTCCTTTTCCTTTCTGCTCTTCCCTAGAAAAGACCCTTGCCCTCCTGTAAATGATGAGGTGGTGATTTAAGGCAAATTGGCCCCTCCATCTCCTCAAAACCAGTTTTGTTTTTTTTTTCCCCCGGAACCAGGGATTGAACTCAGGTCCTCACTGTTGCCAGGCAAGTGCTTGTTCTACTGAGCTATCTCCCTAGCCCCTCAGAACCAGCTTTGATTAAATTCTTTTTTTCTTTTTCCCCAAATATGTGGCCTTCTTTGATTTGGTCAGAGGCTAGCAGATGAACTGGAAAATATGAGCCTACACGGCTGGTAACATTACGACTAACACGTCTGTATTCCTTTAATGCACATGACGTTTCACTGAATGTGCCTTACAAGAGGTTCTGCATGGCACAGCGGAGTACTGCACCAGTGTCCAGCACATGTAATATTCAGGCCATAAAGGGAGCAATCTTTACACATAGATCTTAATAACACTGTGCTATCCCAGTATAGCAAAGCTATCCCATATCAACTTTGCTTTCCTGTCAACGATGACAAAGTATGAAGTTCCATAAAGCTCTTTGCTAAACGAGGGAGCTAGTACCTTAATAATAACGATCTACTTATTCATCACTTATATGGTCATTTGAAGTAATACACGTTTTCATTAAATGTGTTGGAAATTCAAGCGAAAAACGGTACTATTAAGAAGGAAATTTGCAGGCAAAATGTCTTTCTTTCATTTCAATAAGAAAAAAAGAAAATCAGCAACCAAAGTGCACGTCACAACAGTCCCGAGGTCGGTATACCATGGACCAGGCAAACAAGTTACAAGCGATAGGTCAGTTTTTTGTTTATTTGCTTTTTTCCCCACACCCTCCTCTAACCAGTGAACTTATGACTCTGAACGGACTTTCTGGAGCTAAAAACCCTCGCAGCAGGTCACTGTGGCCTGGGGGCGGACTGGAGGGGAGGAGGAGGGAACCCCGCAGGAGAAGCAGCACAGCCTCTAACCACAACCCTGCCCTCCCGCCCTTGGAGCTTGCAGCTCGGGTTCTTAAGGAACCAACTCTGAGTCGAGAGGACCAGAGGGCACGCAGACCAGGGGTGACAGCAGGCAAAAGAGGACGCGGGTATCAAGAGAGAAAAGTACTGACAGCAACTAAAACCCTAGAGACATCCTACAGATCGAGGGTTTCCGCCTTCAGGCAAGCCTCGCTCCCGGACCAGGGGGAGGAGTTGGAGGACTTCCGGGAAGAGGGCATGCAGAAGTTTTCTGCACCTGCAAGCTGCTGAGGAGAGAAGCAAAGATCGCCATCTTTGATGCGGGCGCCGGACACAGTCGCCCGTTCATTGGTTCTGTTGCAGTTCTTGCCGCTCTGTAAACAGAGGATTTAGGTTGGGTTGTTTGTTTTTTAAAAGCTTCTCTTAAGTTGCAGGTATGATTCAGTACCAAATTGGTGTATCTTCCCCCTGCCTCCGTCATTTACTGTGTCTTCTAGTTGCCTATCTTTATGAGTGAACACAATCCATTTTGTTCAGTGGCTTTATGGCCCACGAAAAAAATTTTAAATACCGGATGAAGGTGGAAATCTTGGCGTTTGCTACATTTCGTGCCTGATGCTGGGCATTTGTGGATTCGTTCTGGCTCACACAAGCCTCGCCCATTTATTGGGTGTGAATATGAACGACAATGCCTTCCCTAAGGACCCGAGCTGCAAGCTCCGAGGGCGGGAGGGCAGGGCTGTGGTTAGAGGCTGTGCTGCTTCTCCAGCAGGGTGCCCTCCTCCTCTCCGCCAGTCTGCGCCCAGGCCACAGTGACCTACTGCGAGGGTTTTTAGCTTCAGAAAATCCGTTCAGATTCCTAAGTTCACTGGTTAGACCCCCCCTGACATACCATTTGTAACTTGTTTTCCTGGCCCATGGTATACCGACCCCGGGACTGATTTGACGTGCACTTTCGTTGCTGAGTGCACGGACCCTACCCTCCCAGCCAGCTCTTAGGCCCCGCCCCTGCGCACCGCGCAGCCGCTTGTCGCCCTGGCAACCGCTGCTAGCGTTTTGTTTGAGGCGATTTCAGGCTGGGGTCGCCGCAACCAGGTAGGTGATGTTCCTTGGGCCGCAGTCTTTGGTCCAGATGCTTCCTGTTGAGGCTTGGGAGAACCTCCCTTCCTCAAGGGGAGCCCCAGAGTGGGTCCCTTTCCTGCAATACCAAGCTTCAGGATCGCCCCATAAATCTACTTTGTAAAATCAGGTCTTTCAAGGGCAAGTATATTGATTCCAAAAATTTATAGTTGCACAAAAGTGTCTAATGTACTGAAGTGGCACTACTTGTTTACCGGAGTAACCGAACTTAAATACGTACATATGTACATATGTACGGTCAAGAACCTACGCACTGCACAAGAGTGCAAGAGGGCAGCTAGCCTCGCCTAGGAGCCAGTTTGGGCTTTCCTAGGAGGTGAGACCTGTCTAAGCCTCAGACCACTAGGGGGTTTTCCGTGTTGAACACATAAGAAAACTTTTAACAAAATTTGTAGCACGTGCATAACAAAATGTGCTGTTAGAAGTTATGTTGTAAATTCGAAATTGATAAATTACAAAATTTCTAAAAGAAATATAATTATACATTAATTTCCTTTCACAGTTTGGTACTTCTTTGTCTTTAATATTTTATATATTTGGTACAGGGTCTAGCTATGCAGCTCAACTCAGGGATCCTTCTGTTTCAGCCTCCCTAGCACTGGGATTATAGGTGTGCACCATCACACCTGGTTTTGGTACTTCTTTTATTAAGAACTACAGAGATGGTCACACAGTTGTGGCATTTTACATTGATTTTTATCTTTTAGCTGGGAAGATATTTAACTCTGTTCTATTTTATAATGGAAAATAGTTCTAAAATATGAGTTAACAAGGTCCTGAGTTCAATTCCCAGTTCTGAAAAAGAAGAAGAAAAAGGAAGTGAGTTAAATATTTGCACAATGATTTGTTTAGAGGGCTAACTTTTAAAATATCTGTAGCATTCTAGTTTCAAGTATTTGCTATTATATCATAATTAAACACTTCAATATTTGCTATTATATCATAATTAAACACTTCAATTTGAACTTTTTCCTAGTTCATTGCACCCAGAAGCAAAACTGAGATAAATAATTAAGGCAGGCAGTAGTTTATGGCAGTGGAAAACAGCAAAGAACAAAGGGAGGGCCAGCAGCTGTGGCTTCTATCAAGCTTCTCTCCCCTCCTTACATTTTTTTTGTCTTTTTGAGACAGGGTCTCGCTATGCAGTTGAGGCTAGTCCTGAGCTCACTTTTGTAGCCCAGGCTGGTCTCGAACTCGCACCAATCCTCCTGCCTCAGCCTCCCAAGTGCTAGGATTACAGGCGTGCGCCACCACGCCCGGCTCCCCTCCTTACATTGTACTGCAGATTATCTGCCCCAGCGCAGTGTAGCACTCACACCCACACTCCCAGCATTGGATCAAAAATTGATCACAAACTCTAGAAGCCACCCCAAAGACTGCATGAGGCTTTGGGAGGACAACTAGACAGAAAGCATAACAAGTATCTTTGAACAGAATGTCATAGTCAGTACAGTTTATTAGCAAATTAATTTGTATCATTGTAAGATTTTGTGTAATTGTGTTATATTTAGCATTGCTAGTCTAAAGTAAATTATTGATTTAAAAGGATTTTCACTGTATGATTTTAATTTTATACAATATGTAAAAGATTTAATAATGTCATTATGCTAATATTTTAAAATTTCCACTTTAAGCCGGGCGTGGTGGCTCACGCCTGTAATCCCAGCACTCGGGAGGCTGAGGCAGGAGGATTGGTGCGAGTTCGAGACCAGCCTGGGCTACAAAAGTGAGTGCAGGACCAGCCTCAACTGCATAGCAAGACCCTGTCTCAAAAAGACAAAAAAAAAAAAAAAAAAATAAATAAATAAATAAATAAATAAATTAAAAAAAAAATTTCCACTTTAAAATTTTCTTTGATGCAATAATATTTTCTTTGATGTAATAATATTCTTTCTTTTTAATTCTTAAGAATTAGGAACTTTGAAATGCTTCTACAATTATTTTAACATTATTTCATTGTGACCAAGAACTGTACCTTTTTATTATTTATATATTTAATGAATATATATATATATATATATATATATATATAGAGAGAGAGAGAGAGAGAGAGAGAGGATACAAGTGTATAGTCTATAAGAGCTTGAAAGCAAGACCTGATTTTTGTACAGAAAAAAAATCAAAAAATTATTGATTTGATTTTTTTTTTTGTCTTTTTGAGATAGAGTCTTGCTGTGCAGTTCAGGCTGGCCTTGAGCTCACTTTGTTGCCCAGACTGGTCTAGAACTTGCACTGATCCTCCTGCCTTAGCCTTCTGAGTGCTGGCATTACAACTGTGTGCCATCATGCCCGGCTTTGACCTGATTTGTTTCTGATTCACTCCAACAAAACCAGAATAAGTTGAAAAGCTAGTTCTTAACATGTTTTAAATTGGGATTGCCTGCATAGAAATTAACTTAACATCTTGAAATAACAAAAAGTTTCAAAAATAATTTTAAAATAAGGCTAGGTTCTTATAGACAGTGATAAGTTATACAAAGTGAAAAAATATAAAAATCACATTAGTTTTAGAATTTTTTCCACATGGAATAAACCAAGATTTTCTAAAATATGAAAATGTGACTCTACTAAATTTAACCATTGTTACTTTTTGTATATCTGGTAAAATTTACACAGACACATTTATATGTAATACATTTAATTTGTTATTTATTATAAAACATCTTGACATATGTTTGTATTACTATAAACATGTGTATACATTTTCTTCAGTCTTTTGGAAACATTTTATTTGAACTTTACATAGCCTATGGTAGATTTTGTTTTGCTCTTGATTATGAGCCTATTATTTATTACCTTAGAACAGGAATTTAACTTATTTGGAATTACTGACAAAATCCATGTATTTTAGTGGTACAGAATAGCTTCTGGATAATTAAATTTACTGAGAATTCCCACTCTTCCTCACCTACCTTTTCCAACCAAATTAGACATTTCAACAATTTTACATTTTCTCCTTGTAGTACTCTTGTATTATGACTTCTCAAGAGAAGATGGAAGAGCATCCTTTTGCGGATATATTTAATGAAGATGAAACTGAACAATGTTTTTTGTTGTCCAGACCTCTTCACTTTGTTGTACTTGGGAAGCCAGTAAGTTATCTTTTGTAACTTTCTACTTAGTATAATTTTTGAAAATTTTAAAATCATAAGAATGGAAACCATATAGTTTGATAATCCTTCTGAGTGCCCAATTTTCATTGTATCACTTAAAATCTTGATATAATATTGGAGGTATTAAATTCATAACTTTCAGCCACGTGTGGTGGTATGTCGCTGTAATCCCAACGTTTGGAAGGCTGAAGCAGGAGACTGCCATGAGTTCAAGGCCAGCCTGAGGTACACAATTAGTCCAGGCTTTTTTTCTTCTTTCTGTATTTAGTACAGGGTTCATAGGGTCTCACTATGTAGATAGAGGACTTGTAGTGATTCTCCTATTTTCAGCCTTCCAAGCACTGGGATTGTAGGTGTGTGTGTCACCACACTCAGCCTCAGATTGCCTTCTCTGCACGCCTGAGGGCAGGGCTGGCATGGCACATGGCACACCAGGGATCAAACCCCAGACTCTGTGCTCTGCCTAAGCAGGCACTTTAGTCCACTTAGCTATCAGGCCAGCCCCACAGTGAGTTTAAGACCAGCTTGGACTACACAATGAGACCCTGTCCAAACAGTCCAAAGAAAAAAAATTCATAACTTTCTTCTGGTAATTATAAAAGGAATTTAGATTTATTTTATACTGGGAAGAAGTTAACTTATAACACTGACCCATATGGTTGTTAGTAGTATGCAATCTATAATTGGTTCCGACTTAACTGCATGTAAGGCTTACTTTGAAATTGTTGTGAGTCTCCCTGGTGAAGATCTGAGAAGACTGCTGGTATTCAATGGAAGACTTTCCTGTCAGCACCAAAGACACGGAGAGGCAGTGTGCTTCAGTCTTTCCCTTCACTGGGAGATAGGCCTAAGTATAGTCTTCCAACAAAAAGGAAGAAACCCCACGTGGTTACTGGAAAGTTGTTGGCCTCTCCAGACAGTTGAAGTGAGGACCTCTAGGCAGGAGGTATTGGAGGTTTTTCAGCCTCTAAGCTCGTTTGTCATCAGCCATTCAGTATGGAGCTGGTTAATTGGGACCTTTCCAGAGCTTCAGAGATGAAGAGCTGGAGCCCATCCAGGGCTTAATTGTGTAGAACCCTGGGACAAGTATTTCCAACGACTTCTGTTATGTCTAAGTCAACACTGACATCAACCAGATACAAGTGACACTTCTTGAAAGTGACCTTTTATCTTTAAAGTATCTTTGTGATACTTTCTAATGATGTGAGTTAGGGGGGCTGGGGAGATAGCTCAGTAGAATAAGTCCTTGCTTGGTAAGTGCAAGGGCCTGAGTTCAATTCCTGGTTCTGCAAAAAACAATCAAGCAAACAAAGATGTGAGTTAGGAAGAAGTCTTTGCCCTTGAAAATTACTAAATGGAAGTGTGTTAAAAATTTATTTTCCTATAGGAAGGAAATAAAATAGTAGATCTGTATATAATCACATCATAATGACATAATCAAAATTATAAAATTTGGGCTGGCCAAAGAGCTCAGAGGATTAAAGTACCTGCAAGCAGAGGCCAGGGGTTCAATCTGTGCCAGCTTTGTCCCCAGGACATGCTAAGACGGCAGTAGAGACTGGGCGTGGTGGCAGGTGCCTGAAATCCCAGCTCTTGGAAGGCTGTAAACAGGTGGATTACTATGAGTCTGATCTAGTAGTGAGACCCTGAAGACTCTTCCCTGAACAAAAAATTATAAAATTTGATAATCACAAGAATGTAGTACTTTGATGGTATAGATTTCTGAATTCAGGCTTATTTTCTTAATTTAATTAAAACATTTTGATTTAAGTCACATTAAAAGATAGGAGATATGCAAAAATTTTTCAATAAAATGAAGCTATAAATATATAGAGTCAATTCTTTTTTGTCTTATTTTGTTTTACTTTTTTGAGATTATGTCTTGCCATGCAGTTGATACTGGCCTTGAACTTACAATGCAGCCTAGGCTGGCCTCATAGCAATCCTCCTGCATCTGCCACCCGAGTCCTGGGATTATAGGCGCATGCCACTATATCCAGTTTACTCTTCAGTTTTAATAGTAAAAACATTATTATAATAGCCCTCATTACAATTAGTAAAACTTGGTATGTCTGTTTCACTAGGAAATGACTATTCTGTTGGGTTTTAAATAACATTTCTCCTTTTTAGGGTGTTGGGAAGACAACATTAGCCAGAAAATTAGCACAGGCATGGAAATGTATTTGTGTGGAGGGTAAGTTTTAATCTTCTGCCCCTACTATTTTATTGTGAAAACAGTTAAATGTGCATAAAATGGAAATGTGCAATGAACATCCATCTATCCACCATTTATATTCATAATTAGCATTTAATGTCATTTTTCTTATATGTCTATCCATATATCAGACCAGTGATTTAGCTTTATAAAGAATTCAACTTAATCATGTTTTGCTCTTCTAAACTCTAGTTTTGTTCATAGAATTTGAAATGGCTTATGAAGTGTCCTTAACTCCATTCTTGAATACTTCAATTCTCTAATTCCATGATTTAGAACTATATGTGGTATGTGTATTTTGAGTATGTCTTATGAATGATAAGAAGGGAAAGAACTCTCAGCTTTTCTTGGGAGCATTTTCTAGAACTTAACTAATGTCAATAATACATTTTATTTATACTTGCAACTTTTCTTACAGTTTCGCAAGATATAAGACAATTGGTTGATATATATATATATATATATATATATATATATATATATATATATATATTCATCAGTAGAACTGTTTATGTCCTAATAGAAAAATGAGAAAAATGAATAGGAAATCCATAAAAAGTAGAAATAAAAAATAGACAATATAAGAAAAAAGAATTTAACCTGTTATTCAAAATATGTTAGATAAAATAACACTGGTCTGCATTAGCCTTTCAAGTTGGCAGTGTATCTTTGAAACTTCTACACTCACTCTTGACATGTATATTAGCAATTGGATATTGTGCATCAGTTAAGATCTAGTATGCTTTTTGGAAAATAATTTGGTAACATGTAACAGAGATAACTAAAATTTTGCTCTCTTTTAGGAAAAAAAATACCTTTAGGCACCCTAAGTCCGCAAAGATTGCACAGATTATTAACAGCAAGTAACGTAGCTGAGCCTCTGCCTCCTTCCCTAGCTCATGCCTCTCCATTGAAGGAGGACATATTTCCTCTAAGAGCTGAAACAAAGTCTCAGAACTTCAGCTTCAGGACTCCCACTTTTGAATGAGTGCTTATCATGCTTTCATTTCTTTTTCTTTCCTTTCTTTTACCCTTTTTCCAGTTTTTAAAAACATTATTTATTTACTTGTTACAGGGTCTCAATATGCAGCTTGGACTTGTAGTGATCCTCCGGTCTCAGCCTCCCCAGCACTGGGATTATAGACGTGAACCATCATGCCTGATTTCAGGGCCAGCATGGCGCCCCCAGGGTTCTGGGCTCGACATGGTATGAATACCAGGGTTGAAACTCAGGACCTTGTGCGTGCCAGGCAGGCATTTAGACTACACTGAGCTTTTTGATTCCCAGCCCTTTTTTATTTGTTATATTTATTTATTTATTATGTATTTGATACAGGGTCTCACTCGCGGTGATCCTCAGGTCTCAGTCTCCCCAGTGCTGGGATTACAGGCATGCGTCACCACACTTGATTCCCACCCTAGTCCCTGCGCTTGCCTAATCAGACACTTAGTCCACTGAGCTATCTTGCTGTACCCCCACAACCCTTTTTGTGACAGGATCTTGCTATGTAGTTCAGGCTGGCCCTGAACTTGATTATGTAGCCCAGGCTGGCCATAAATTCATGGTGACCCTCCTGCTCAGCCTCTCAAGTGCTGGGAGTGTGGGTGTGTACTACTATGCCCAGAAATTTTCACTATTTCTTGATGTGGAGTTTTCTTTTATAAAGTTGGGGCAAAATTAATGGGTTCTGAACATATTTGTATGGTTACAAAAATATCTGGACTGATAACATTAGTGATTGTGTGGCGCTTTTAGGGTATAAATCATTATCTAGTACACTCCTGATGTCATCTTCATATTCCTCCCTATGCTGCACAGGGCACCTACGTCCAGGGTTCAGGGTTAATGAGGGAGCTACTTCCCCCAGGTTTCCTCAGGTAGTGAGCAGCACATCCAAATTTGTACGGAATGCTTCTGCTGCCCATACTGTGGCAAGGCTTAAAGCATGTAGTGTGAAGGATCCTCTGAAGTGATGTATAAATGCTCATCTTTGCTTTCAGTTGTAAGACTCTCAAATGTATTCTTTTTTATTTTACAGTCCTGATATCAGCTTGTGCTAATATTGTGAATTCGTGTTTTAGCTCTACCGGTTTTAGAAGAACAGATAGCCACTGGGACAGAATCAGGAAATATGGTAAATCTAAACGTCACAACTGGGATATTTACTCAACGGGTCTGAATCATGGGAGTCTTATATAGTAACCTATGACGACTGTACTGCCCTCAGCTGCAGTCAATGCTGACCAGTGGCCACAGCATTCCAGATGAACTTGTTACCAAGCTGATCCTGGAGAAGCTCAACTCCTCACAAGTCTCTCACTACGGTATGTCCATTTTCATGCACAGACAGCTGGGCACAAATAGCTTCTGGATTTGCTCTTCCTTTTGCCTGAGCACAGGAATCACGGTGTCCATGTTCTGTTGATAAGCTCAGATAGTTTTTTTTTTATTCTCCATATTCTACATTTATTTAAAAAATATTTAAGTTGATATAACTCAATCTTATTTGACATCGCATTAGCCAACAAAATCACCAAAAATATGCTCCAGCCACTGTTGTAGTGCTGCTAGTTGTGGCTGACTACTTCTCCCTTCACTCCCGAGTTTTTCTTGAGGATTTGGTTTCTCTGCATTTATCCATTCTTGAAAGACACAAATGCAAACTGGGGTGGCTTTAAACGTTTCTGTTTTTTTGAGATTGGTTCTCACTATGTAGATCAGCTTGGGCTTGAACTCACTGTGTAGTCCAGGTTGGTCATGAACTTACAGCGATCCTCCTGCCTCCACCTTCCGAGTGCTGGGATTGCAGGCACCACCATGCACAGCCATGGCTTCAGATGTTGATGGAGTTCGCTTTTTCATCCATTCTGCTCTTGCATTCTGGACCCCAAAGTCTCCCTGTTCTCCAGTGGATCTGTAACTTCTCAAGACCACTGAAGTGCAGAATAACTAAAAAAGGAAAGAGCAATCCTAAGTCATCTGTAACAGAAGAAAAGAAGGAGAAAGGAATAGGAGAAAATCATTCAGTTAATGAAGATTTATTAAATTGAAGAAAGGAAATTTTTTTCATTTTTAAAAAATATATTTAGTACAGGGTCCACAGGGTCTCACTACACAGATCAGATTGTTTTTCCTTTAATTCTTTATGTTAAGGTCGGCTCAGCCTGCCGTGGGAGTGGGGCTGGTGCAGCGTGTGGTGCCGCGGATCGAACTGTGGTCCCTGCGGTTGCCTGAGCTTGCCTAAGCAGGTGTTTTAGACCGCTTAGCTATCTCACTGGCCCACACAAATCAGATTTGTAGTAATTCTCCTGTTTTCAGCCTCCCAAGTGCTAGGATTACAGCCATGTGTCACCATACCTATTCTCTGTCAGCATCTCCTGCTGAGGGCAGGGCCAGCACAGTATGATGGGGATCAAAGCCCGGTTCCTGCATCTGCCGAAGCAGTTGCTTTAATTTGTTGAGCTATCTGGCTGGCCCCTAAAGGAAGGAAAATTTAAAAAGCTGTTCTATATTATTGAGAGGACACAATAATTGTTAAGAATAGAGGGATAAGTCTGGGGCGATAGCTGGGCAGTCTAAGCACCCCTGGCAAGTTCAAGGAGGGGGTTTGATCGTGGTGCCACATGCTGTGCAGGTCCCATGTCATGCTTACCACCAAAGCCAGGCATGGTGGCACACACCTGTAATCCCAGCACTGGGGAAGCTGAGATGGGGATCATTATGAGTCTGAGCTGTGTAGTGAGACCCTGTACCAAATAATAAAAAAATAAGTCTTTAGGAAAGAAAGAGTAGAGGGATAAATGGAAAACACAGTAAAAAACTGTGACTGCCAAAGCAAATCAGTGATGGAAGCAGCAAAAGCCAACTTGTGGAAGCAAATGACATCTTTATGTCATATATGTCTGTCTACATCTGTCTATATCTATAGACAGAAGTCTCCACATAGAAGAGGATATAAACCATGGACTATATGTGTACAGAGGTTATCTGTCCATCTATTCTATATGGATTACATATAATAACTACATTATGTAATATAGGTATTATAAATATATTTATGATCTAAATATGAACCCATTATAGTAGAAACAGATATAGCTGATACTTATTTTATGGAAAAAATAAAATTTCAAAACAAAATAGTAGGAAAATAACAATAGTTAATAAATTACATATTATTATCTTCAAAGTAGTTACTCAGAGTACAAGACATAGGTACAAAACATTATCCAACAATATCAGTTTTTAAAATAAGAATTATATTTCTTAAAAATGGGGGGAAAGCCGGGTGTGGTGGCGCACGCCTGTAATCCCAGCACTCGGGAGGCTGAGGCAGGAGGATTGGTGTGAGTTCGAGACCAGCCTGGGCTACAAAAAGTGAGCTCAGGACCAGCCTCAACTGCATAGCAAGACCCTGTCTCAAAAAGACAAAAAAAAAAAAAAATGGGGGGAAATTCAAAGTATTAAAGTAACCCTTTAATCTTTGTTTTAGAGGAAAACCACAGGGTGACAAAATAATTCATATAAAAATTTTAAGTATAGTAGCTGTAGATATCTCCCCTGGTCAGTGGGAACATCCTGACCTATACCTCCGCCTGTGGTGTCCAAATGATATTAGAACAAACCTTTCTTTTCAGTGGACTCAAGAAACTAGTAGAATTAACTATCTTAACTTCTCCGTTCTCTTCTTTCTTTCCCCCTTCTCCCAACTCAGTCCCTCTTCTTTTGAGCAGTTTCTTCCCGCTGCACAATATGTATTGCACATTTTGAACCTTATTTATTCTTTTAGCTTTTCACACTAGAGAGACAATATGTTTACACATGTGAGTCAGATTTATTTCACTTACGAATATGGTCTCACGTTGTAACCATTTACCTATAAAAGTCTGAAGTTTTTCTGTCTTTATGACTAATACTCTATTGTATAAAAAGACTACATTTTTTTAATCCTTTCCCTGGTTGATGGGTATTTGGGTTGTTTCCAAGATTTAGCTATTACAAATTGTGCTGCTATAAAAATAGGCACAAATACATCTGTGGTGTGTGATGTTTTTAATTCTTCTAGGAAGGTACCCAGAAGGAGAATAGCTGGGTCAAATGGGACCTCTATTCCTAGTTTGAGGAATCGGCATACTGATTTCCATAGTGTTTTTTTTTTTTT
>PVJA010023945.1:20293-32522 GCA_004027025.1 Myocastor coypus | reverse complement strand
AAAAAAAAAAAAAAAAAAAAAAAAAAAAAAAAGAACACAGGCCAGCAAGTGATTGGAACTCAAGTCCATACAGTCCTGTCCAGAACCTGCTTCTTACTACAGCACAGAGTTGCTCCTCCTGAACACTGCAAAGCGCTCATCTGTCTCGGAAGGGGGCTGGGTCTGGTGGTCACAAGCCCTCTCTAGAAGAGCAACGGAGCTCAGGCAGAGGAAGTGATTTATTCACAGCCATGTCCACAATGCTTTGTGACTACCACATAATGACTCTTTCTCCAGCAGCTGCTGCCTCTGGCTGGCTGTGAATGTCCTCCAGGGCCACTCTGATCCCATCCATGCTAAGTGGAGCCCCCAGGCCTCTGACTGAAGTAGGCCCACGGTCCTCTGTCCTAGTCCTAAGGGAGAACCTGCTTCTTCTTCCCTCTTTTATGCCAGAGGCAACCACAGCTGGTAGAAGCCAATGCAGCCTGGGTGACACACTTTAGAGGCCACAGAGTGAAGGGGACAGGAAGGAGCAGTGTCCCAACAGGGATGAGCAGTCAGTGCAGAGGTCATGGCACATTCAGAATTGGGCAGGGGTGCCAGGTCCTCACACCAGCTCTCTCACCAGTATTCCAGCAAGGGAAGCAGGTGGCCAGCCTGGGCCTCAGGGAAGACCAGCTGAGCACCGCAATGTGGCAAGCTGCCTCAGTTAACCCCACCGAAGGAGTGGGTGGGTGTTGGGAAAGATAGTGGGCCCATCTGTCAGAGGACATGTGTCCATAGCTCCAGCGCCCCTCAACTCAAAGGGACAGACAGAGAAGAGCTGCCCTGACCCCTGGGTCCAGGCAGAGGCTCTCCACAGGTTCCCCAGCTCCAAAATTTGCTTTCTCCTATACCCTCATCCTGTCTGACAAACTGGCAGGCTCAGCTCTCTCTCAGCCCACATTACCATTAACATAAGCATTGAATCTACAAATTTCTGTCGGTATGGATTGCTTCTGCATCTCTGTTGTCCTCAGAAGTTCCCTCTTCCAGCCGGGCGTGATTGTGCACACCTATAATCCCAACACTTGCGAGGCTGAGGCAGGAAGATCCGCACAAGTTCAAGAAAGTCCCCTCTCCCACAGCAGCCCTCCCTTCAAGCCTCAGAGATGGCCTATGTGGCCCTTCAGTTCCCTGCATCCTCATCCTCAGATTCCCTTCCTAAGCTCTACACTGCCTGAGTAGGCTGGTCCTGCTCTTCATGCCCACTGTCCAGACAGCCACGGTGTGTGTTTGTATGTGTGTGTATATGTGTGTGTGAGAGACTTTCTGTCTCTCTCTCTCTGAGAAGTCAGAAATTGAGCTCATTGTCCAGAGAACCAGTGTGTGTGTGTGTGTGTGTGTGTGTGTGTGTGTGTGTCTGTCTGTCTGTCTCTCTTGAGAAGCCAGAAATTGGGCCTGCCATCCAAGCTGTTACCACCAACGTCCCTGGAGGGTCTAAGTCTCCTGGTGAGGTCTCAGCCAGCCAAGGCCCCAAAGAGCTCACCCTAAGCCTACCCGAGAGGAAGTCCAATTCCTCCCTGCATGCCCTATGCACAGGGTCATGGCCTTCTCTAAACCATGAGCCCTTGATAGAAAAGAACTATCCATCTGGTCTATGTCCCCTGCCCTGGGCCTCAGGCACTACATAAGCGCTTGTCCCCACCGCACTGCTGAAAGGTGGCGTCTGTCCTGACAACTTGTGGAGAGTCCCTCAGCACCACTGGTCACTGGGGAAATGTTTTTGCATCCTAAGAAGAAAAACCCAAGGGGTGGTGTCAGACATGGTGGCACATACCTGTGATCCCAGCCCACAAGAGACTGAGGAAGGTATTGCCGAGGTTTGAGGCCAGCCTGGGCTACATAGTGAATTCAAGGCCAGCCTCATCTATCAAGAAACACCTTGTCTAAAAATAAAGTGGTGGTAAGAACCTGCAGAAACTGGAGCCCTTGTGTGTTGTTACTGAGGATATAAAGTGATACAGCAACTATAGAAGACAGTCAGTTTTCAGTTCCTCAAAAAGCCTAACATTAAAAACTACCGGCAGAGTCGGTCTTGCCTAAGCTCCCCAAAGAATTGGAAACAGGGATTCCAATATTTATACACCAGGGCTCACAGCACTAGCCACCACAGCCAGACATCTGCCAACAAGTAAATGGATAAACTAAGTGTGGTAGCCGGGCGTGGTGGCTCACGCCTGTAATCCCAGCACTCGGGAGGCTGAGGCAGGAGGATTGGTGTGAGTTCGAGACCAGCCTAGGCTACAAAAGTGAGCTCAAGGCCAGCCTCAACTGCATAGCGAGACCCTGTCTCAAAAAGATCAAAAAAACAAAACAAAACAAAAACTAAGTGTGGTATATGCACACAATGAAATGTTATTCACTCACAAAAAGCAAAGACTTCTAACACATGTTATAATAGGGATATAACTGTTTATGTTGGCACAGTTTATAACATCTAATTTTCTTTTTTGTTGTGGCTGGTTCAGCCCATCCTGGGGGTGGGGGTGGCATAGCATGTGGTGCTGGGTACTGAACCATGGTCCCTGCACTTATCTAAGTTTGTCTAAGCAGGTGCTTCAGTCCACTGACCTATCTCAAGGATCCATACAATACCTAAATCTTGAAACACTCAAAATACTCATCAATGAGTGAATAAAGATGTGAGAGGGTTTTTATTTATTTATTTTACTACAATGGAGTACAACTCTGCCATAAAGAAGGATAAACTTTAGATGTTTCTAGGTCAATGGATACACCTTAAGACTATACTCTGTAGCTAGGCATGGTGCACACGCCTGTAATCCCAGCACTTGGGAGGCTGAGGCAGGAAGGTTGGTGCGAGTTCCGAGACCAGCCTGGGGTACAAAAGTGAGCTCAAGGGGCCCAGCAGGATGGCTCAGTGGTCTAAAGCACCTGCAGGTGGCTGCAGGGACTGCAGTTCAATCCCCGGCACCACATGCTGTGCCAGCTCTGCCCTTGGGGCGGGCTGAGCTGGCCATAAAAATGAGTGAATAAACAAACAAAAGTTCTGAAACAAGAAAAAAAAAAAAAAAGTGAGCTCAAGGCCAGCCTGAACTGCATAGCGAGACACCGACTCAAAAAGGCAAAAAAAAAAAGCTAGCTACTAGGCTAGGGCCATAGCTCAATGACAATGCATGAGAAAAGGAGAGAAAGAAAGAAGGGGTTGGGAAGATAACTCCACAAAAAAAAGAGAGAGAGAGAGAGAGAGAACAAACACACACAAGGTCAGGTGTGGTGGCACATATCTGTAATCCCAATACTTGGGAGGCTGAGGCAGGAGGATCAGCACGAGTTCAAGACCAGCCTAGGAGCCGGGTGTGGTGGCTCACGCCTGTAATCCCAGCACTCAGGAGGCTGAGGCAGGAGGATCGGTGTGAGTTCGAGACCAGCCTGGGCTACAAAAGTGAGCTCAAGGCCAGCCTGAACTGCATACTGAGACCCTGTCTCAAAAAGACAAAAAAAAAAAGACCAGCCTAGGCTACAAAAGTGAGCTCAATGCCAGCCTGAACTGCATAACAAGACCCTGTCTCAGCCGGGCGTGGTGCCTCACGCCTGTAATCCCAGCACTCGGGAGGCTGAGACAGGAGGATCGGTGCAGGTTCGAGACCAGCATGGGCTACAAAAGTGAGCTCAAGGCCAGCCTCAACTGCATAGCAAGACCCTGTCTCAAAAAGACAAAAAAAAAAAGGCCCTGTCTCAACAAGAAAAGAAAAAAAGAAGAGGAAGAGGAAGAAAGAGGAGGAGGAGGAGGAGGAGAAGGAGGAGGAGAAGGAGAAGGAGAAGGAGAAGGAGAAGGAGAAGAAGAAGAAGAAGAAAGCTAAAAGATAATGTGGATATACCCAATGCCACTGAACTATACACAAAAAAATGGTTTAAAAGACTGGGCATGGTGGTGTATGCCTGTAATCCAGTGCTTGGGAGGCTGAAAACAAGCAGCTCACTTCTAGTAGTGAAATCCTGTAGATCCTGTACCCTGTACTAAGTACACAAAACAATGGTTTAAATATTAATTTCATGTAATGTCTATTTTCCCACATAAAGTAAATAAAACCATCACCACTCCTGCTGGTAGCATTACTCTTTCAGTTCTATAGATGAGAAAGTGAAGCTCAAGAAGGTTGAACAACCTGCCTGAGATCAACACCAGCCACAGGACAAAGGGCCTCCCAGAGAACCAGGCCTCGAGGGACACCAGGACCCAGAGAGGGACATAGCAAAGGGCAAGGAGGCTGAAGTTCAGCTCCCAGCCTGGCTGCACCCTCCCCTGCCAGGCCTGCCCTGACTGCTTCTCACCAGCCTGGTGACTAACCACCAGTGCGGTGTCCCCTTCCTTCAGCTTGTCACCACACTGCTTTGCCCTGGCCCTGCACCGGGTCCCCAAGCACCCTGCACTGTGCTACCTGTGTGGTCCAGTGCCCTGTGCACACTTCACATCCCCTTTGCCTGGGCACCTGCCCAGATCCCCAGCTCAGGCTCAACCTCCCTCAGCTAACCCAGCCTCTGTTCCCCCAGATGTCTACAACCCGAGCACTTCACAGGTGGTTCACTTTTTTTTTTTTTGAGACAGGGTCTCGCTGTGCAGTTCAGGTTGGTCTTGAGCTCACTTTTGTAACCCAGGCTGGTCTCGAACCTGCACCGATCCTCCTGCCTCAGCATCCCGAGTGCTGGGATTACAGGTGTGTGCCACCATGCCCAGCCCTGGTGGTTCACTTTCTAAAGCTGTTCTTCCCATCTCTCCTATGGGACCACAGTCATCTGAAACAGACATTGAGCTCTCAGCCTTAGCCTTCCTGGGGGTGGCACTTCCTAAGGATGTGCTGGCTAACTGGGTGTGGTACACAGATGCCAGCACTCTGGGAAGCTGAGGCAGGAAGACTGCAAGTTTGGGTCCAGCTGGGAAACCTAGTAGTGAACTCAGTAAGACCCAAAATAAAAACTCAGAAAACGCTGGGAATGGCTCAGTGTGGAGCCCCTGGGTTCAATCCTTAGTAACATGCATGCTCATGCATGCTTATACTGACTGCCTGAGAAACCAAGCTGGGACACAGGAGAGGATAGCAGAAGTAAGTGAGGACACAGCCCGGTATGGTGGTCCAGGCCTATAGCCCCAGCACTCAGGGGACTGAGACAGGAGGATCACTGTGAGTTCAAGGCCAGCCTGAACTGCATATCCAGCCCTGTCTCAAAAAGACAAGTGGGAGTGAGGCACAGAAAGACAGGGATTCTAGAGTCACCTCCAGGAGGACAAAGGAACAGGGATCGAAAGCAGATGACTACACTGTCACAGCCTCCAGAGGAGGAGGGAGGAGAGGAGATGAGCCAGACACTGTGACCTGCAAGGAAGGGGAAGCAGCAAGGGACAGAAGGGTTCTGCCCACCCCACCCCCCCATGGTCCCCGCACCCACAGGCCAGTGGTAGCCAGGGTGAAAGAGGTCAGAGTGATAACAGGGCAATGACAGAGCAAAACTGAAGGCAGCTGCGAGCAGCAAGCTAGTGCCCCCGGGAGCCAGACCGAGAGAGGCAAGAGGTGCTGGGAGGTGGGCGCAGTCAGCGAGCGTGGGAGGCGCGGTGCAGAAATAACCAGTGCTAATCCCTGGTGCGCTCTGCATATCATCTGCATGTCTGCCTGGCCCAGCTCGGTGGGCTCTGCGCCAGGTATGCCCTGCCCAGGCCTGGGTGCCAAACTCATCACTGTTCTCCAAAGCAGGACCCCCACGCCCAGGCCTAGACCCTCCTCTCAGCAGCGGGCTCTGCCTGCTTGTCCTAGAACTATGCACTCACAGGCCTGGCCCACCCCCTCATAGCTTCCTGTCAGGGAATGTGGGGAGCTAAATACAGGGCTCCTGGGAATGCCAGCAGCTGCCTGGGAGTTTCAGATGGGGCTGGGGGACACTGAATGGGTAGTGCAGGTCCCTAAGGGGAGCAGAGAGGACAGGAGAGCACCAGAGTGAGATGAGCCACAGTGGCTGGGCAGCACGTCCACCACTCTTCTCCCCAGGGCCCCAACCCACATGCGGGTGAGCTCAGAGCTATCTATACCCCCCGGCTGGACCAGCCAGCCCTGAAGGACGGCCCTCCACTCCCTCCCCATGCAGCATGGCCTTGGCTCAGCCCGGGGCACAGTAATAGGAGATGAAGATAAGCCAGCTTCTGGCTCGCTGCAGGACCTCTACTCACGAAGGCCAGGTGAGTCATCAGACACAGTGTCCAGCCTCCAGTCCCCTGCCCAGGGCCTGACCCACCTGAACCAGGGCCAACAATAAGGCCATTCGGGGTGAGGGTGCAGTGCCACACTGGGGGATGGATCCCTGGCTGCCAGCCCCACTCTCCTGAGACTCTGGGAGAAACTTGCAGAAGCAAGCGATGTCAGAACCCCACTACTTCCTGGGCCAGGAGTGTCTAAGAGTGTTATGACTTAGATCTAAAATGTCCCCTCAAACTCCCATGCTAAAGGCTTGGTCTCCAAGGCAGTCATGTTCAGAGGAGGGGCCTCTGGGTGGTGACTGGATCATGAGGCCACAACTGTATCAACAGCAGAGCCACTGATGGACTCTTCACAGACACACGGAAGATGGTGGATCTCAGGAGGGTCCCCTGTGCATTATGCAGGCCCTTGGGGGCTGCATGTCAGACCCTTCCTCTTCCTGTACTGCTCTGCCTCCCAGAATCCTCTGCTCCTTCTCACACTTGCTGCCTCACCACAGGCCCAGAAACTATGGAATCAAATTGAGGGATCACTGACTAAAGCTTTGAAACCAGGAACCAAAATAAACCATTTCTTCCTTAAAGTTGATTTTCTTGAGTAGCCTGTCAGTGACTGAAATCTGACACAAAGTATGCCCCCAAAGTTTATCTCTACCCAGAACTTCAGCACTGATGTTATTTATCTTGTTTTGAGACTCTGGGACTTGACCAGAGCCTTGCACTTCGCTAGGCAAGACAACCACTGACATACACCCCCAGCCCAACATCTGACACAGCCTAGAAATAGGCTTTGGAGGTGTATTAGTTAAGATGAGGTCATACTGGATTAGGGTGGGCCCTAAATCCAACAGCTGGTGTTCTTACAAGAAGGTAAAACAGGGAAGATAGCTACATGACAACAGAGCCAAACATTGAAAAGGCACGGCTAGGGCTGAAGAATACCACAGATCACCAGCAAGCACCAAAAGCTAAGAGAAAGGCATGGGACAGGCCACCCTCAGCCCTCAAGACATCAACCCCTGGCCTTCTGAACAGACCCTGGCACTAGAGGAGAACACCAGTGTTCAATGAAGAGGACAGTGTGAATGACAACCCTAGAGGTGGGCAGCTGCCCTGGAGCCATGGTGTTGGAGCCCAGGCAGGGCCACTGGTGTCACTGATGTCAGTCAGGTACAGAGGCTCTGTCAGTCCTCGGTCTTGTTCCAAGGCCCCCACCAAACTGAGGACCTTCAAGATGGGAACAGAAGTCTGACCTGGGCCTTGCAGCAGTAGCTCTCTCTTGACTCTGTTTTTTTCTCCTTAACAGGCCTTGTGACGACAGTCTTCCTCGTGACTACAACAGCTGGGCTCAGGAATAAGCCATCTGGGGACACAGCTCCTGAGGTATCCACGTGCCCCAGCCCACGTAACAAGCTGAGGCTGGACAGACCTGCTTCGTAGCACAGCACACAGAAGTTCAGCCGCTCTGGCTGATGAGCAGGTGAAGATGGAGTGAGTGAGGCCTACAGTGAATCTTTCTCGTGATCCTAGTGATGGGACCCAGAGCCTGGAGCTGCACTCCACCCACAGTCTATGGCCCTTTCCTGTTGCCTCTCATATGCAGTTTTAAAATTTCCACTACTGCAGCATCTCATTTGCAGAAACACACCCTCCATACCCATTCATGGGGTTTTCCTGAGGTGTCCTTATGCCTTGGGGACACAAGGCAGAAGGAAGCATTGCTCATCTGAGAGAAGCCCTGAAAGATGTCTGGAAAGGACCACAAATTGTTGGGCCCACGCTCCCAGCTTCTATTTCCTCCAGGCCTAGACTTTGAACCTAGGGGCCTGCTGCCCAGCCCTGCAGCCTCCTTACCATACATTTTGCCCTCGTCTGACAAGATGATCTTGCGCCGGCCACATGGTGGATAGATGGACAGGGCCTCCTGGAAGCTCTGCTCAATGTCGGGGCTCCACACGCCCTCTGCATCATTGTCAATGGGCTTGTCCAACGCCTGGCTGCCCCCGGACACACTGCTCCCCGCAGGGGAGTCAGGAGAGCTCCACTCATTGGAGGTAATGGTGCCGGCCTTGCCCTCCAAGGCTCTGCTTGGAGGAACACCCGTTGGATCTGGTGAGACAGAGAGCACGGCCCCAAGTGAGTTCCAAAGAACCACACAAGCAGCAGGACACGGGCCACCCCAGGAAATGCCAAACCCCAACCAGGCCTTAGGGAGCCAAATGAGGATCTAGGAGAACACAGAGGCCAGGACTGCAGTCAGGTCCTCTCCATCTGTAGACCTCCACTGCTCACCTGTGGAAGACACCTGACTAAGGAACAGCCCAGGCATTGCGCTAGGGACCCAGGCAAGGGCTTATTGGTAAAGTGACAAGGACTATGGGTCAGGGAGTGTCTGACCTCAGATAAATACCACACAAAGAGGGTATGAAATACTGTGCATGACTGATGGGGTATAAAACAGTGTGACACTGGGGGACAGCATTGGCTCTTCAAACACTCACAGGGCCAGGTGTGATGGCACATGCCTGTCATCCTAGCACGCTGTAAGGCTGAGGCATGAGGACTGCCAAATTCAAGCCCAGCCTGGACAACTTATCAAGACCTTTCTCAAAAATTAAAAACTAAGCCGGGCGTGGTGGCTCACGCCTGTAATCCCAGCACTCGGGAGGCTGAGGCAGGAGGATTGGTGAGAGTTCAAGACCAGCCTGGGCTACAAAAGTGAGCTCAGGACCAGCCTCAACTGCATAGCAAAACCCTGTCTCAAAAAGACAAAAAAAAAAAAAAATTAAAAACTAAAAACAGGGACTAGGGATGTAATTCAGTGTGAAGGCTTTAAATTCAACTCCAGTACCAAAGGAGGTTAAAAAAATAATAACCACAATAATAATAAAACTACCAGGTAGTGACTGAAGTAAAATGCTTGTCCTGCTCAGGGCCTTGGCTTTGATCCTCGGCACTGGTAAGTAAATGTATGAGGGCTGTCACGTGATCCAGCAACCCTACTTCTCTCTATAAATAAAAAATAAATAAATAAATAAATAAATAAAAAAGAAGAAGAAAAAGAAAGGAGGAAAAGAAAAAATAAAAGAAAGAAGGCCTCAAAAACTACTAGTGAGGGGCCCAGCAGGATGGCTCAGTGGTCTAAAGCGCCTGCTTAGGAAAGCTTAGGCGGCTGCAGGGACTGCGGTTCGACCCCCGGCACCACATGTTGTGCCAGCCCTGCCCTCAGGGCAGGTTGAGCCGGCCATAAAAACAAACAAACAAAAGTTCTGAAACAAGAAATAAAATTTAAAAAAAAAATCAAAAACTACTTGTGCCTCCATCCCTGCTAGCATTGTCCACAATAACAAAGGGCAGAGGCAGCCCAAGGGCGCATGCCTGGATGAGTGGGTGCACAGAATGTGGAACAGACACAGCAGAGGGCCACTCAAGAAGGAAATGCTGTCACACACACACAGCATGGATGAGCCTTGAGGAGACAAGGTTACGTGACACCAGCCACTCACAAAAGCCAGCCCTCTGACTTCGTTCCTGGTCAGTGATAGGCAGAAATGGAAACCTGTGATTGAATGGATGGAGTTTTAGGTTTCCAAAATAAAAAACACCCTAGAGGTGAACTGTATAACAATATGAATATATTTAATATTACTAAACTGACACTTAGAAAGAGGGAGGGTTAGGACAAGGGCCAGGGGTGCAGCTCAGGTGGTAGAGTACTACAGAGCAGGCTTGAGGACTTCAGTTTTTTGGGACTTGTGGTCTTTTTGAGATAAGGTCTCACTAAGCAGTTCAGGTTGGCCTTCAACCAACTTACTATGTAGCCCAGGTAGGCCTCAAACTTGCAGCAATCCTCCTACCTCAGCTTCCCAAGTGCTGGAATTACAGGCATACACCAACAATATATTTATATTGTAATAAATATATAGTACAAGGACACTACAAAATGCCTGAAGTATAGACAAGACTTTAAAGACCTCCAGCGTGTAAAAGGACGGATTATCTATGGAAGAAGCCTTTCCCCAAATTGGAGTTGGAACAGGGTCCGCACAGAGCGGCCCTCAGTCTACTGCCAAAGTCAACCCACCCAGGGCGTCCAAGGTAGTACCTCCAGCTAGGAAAGACAATAACCACCAACCTAGAATTGAAAAACTTGCAAATGCATAACTCAAAAATGAAGATTAAATTAATGCATCTTTAGACAAAGATGGAGGAATTTCTCAGTAACACTGAAGAATGAAAGCACAATAAAGAGCCGGGCGTGGTGGCTCACGCCTGTAATACCAGCACTCGGGAGGCTGAGGCAGGAGGATCGGTGTGAGTTCGAGACCAGCCTGGGCTACAAAAGTGAGCTCAAGGCCAGCCTCAACTGCATAGCGAGACCCTGTCTCAAAAAGACACACAAAAAAAAAAGCACAATAAAGGAGGTACTAGAAAAGACAAAAGTGGGCTATCCTGGCTATCCTCATGCAGCTTGCCCTCTGTCCTCCAGGCTGTACTTTCATCCTTTTTGCTCTTTTACTTGGCCTAAGCTTGCTCTGCAGAGCCAGCTTCTCTCTGATTCTTCACTTTTACTTTTTCAAATAAACTCTGCCACTGCTAAAAAAAAAAAAAGACAAACACAAACTGGAATAATAAAAACAAGTAGACTCCTAAGAATGGAAGGCATCATACAAATGCACTGTGAGCAAAGCCATGTCAGTGTTAAGTGAGCCACAACATGCTGGCTGGGAGAGCAACAGACAGGAGGGGCACCAGGCAGCACTGCCCAATGCTCCAGCACTGCTTGCCATCTGAGCACCCAAAGTCAGCCAGATAAACAACAATGGCTGGCTCAGTGTCTGTGCAACACACACACATGCACACACGCACGCACCCACGTATACACATGTGCACACACAGAGAGAGAAGGAGAGAGAGAGAAACAACACTCACTTCTGAACCATAAATCAGAAAATGAATTTGATAAAATCCAAGACCTATTCACAATAGAAACTCTTAGTGAAAGCCAGGTATGGTGACACACACCTGGAATCTGAGCACTCAGCAGGCTGAGGCAGGAGGATCCTTGGAAGTTCAAGACTAACCTGGGCTACAAAGCAAGCTCAGGGCCAGCTTGAACTGCATAGTCAGGCTCTGTCTCAAAAAGGGCCACAGAGATAGCTCAGAGGCACAAGTGCCTGCCTGGCAAATGCAAGGTCCTGAGTTCTATCCCTGGTTCTGCAAAATACATACATACATACATACATACATACATACATACATACATACATAAACAAACAAATAAACAAAATGTACCAGTGTCTCAAGATGAATTATATTCTTTTATACAAGCTATAAGGTACTAGAAAATAAACTTTAAACGATCATTCCATTTAGGCAACAAAGACATAGTATGTCTGGTAATAGAGACAGAAGACTGAGTAACGATAGGCATGGTGACCTACTCCTGTAATCCCAACTACTTGCAGGCTAAAGCAGGAGGATCACAAATTTGAGACTAGTCTGGGCAACTTAGCAAGATCCTGACACAAAATAAAAACATAAGAAATCTTGGAGCTATAGCTTAGCACTGTCTGGGTTCAATCCCTAGTAATATATAGGTAAATAACTAAAGTAAAATAAAACACATAAGTAAATGGGGGGGAGTATCTATGCATGGAAAATACCATAAGGATACTAAATCTCTTGAAAAATCACAAATACACCAAATTACAAGCTGGACATGGTGATGCACACCTGTAATCCCAGCACTCAGGAGGCTGAGGCAGGAGAATTGCCCCAAGTTTGAGGCCAACCTAGCTATATAGTTAGTGCAGGTGCAGCCTGAATTATTTGGCAAGACTCTATCTCAAAAAAAAAAAAAGCCCACAATGAAATTGTGCTATATAAACCCCACAGAACTTAACAAACTCATTTTCAAAATAAGTGGATGGGGGCTGAGGAGATAGCTCCATGGCGCAAGTGCCTGCCTGGCAAGTGCAAGGTTGTGAGTTCAAACCC
>PVJA010023945.1:0-20193 GCA_004027025.1 Myocastor coypus | reverse complement strand
CCCTTGGCTTTGGATTTCAAAACACTCGTTCCTAGCTGGGCGTGGTGGCGCACGCCTGTAATCCCAGCACTTGGGAGGCTGAGGCAGGAGGATCGGTGCAAGTTCAAGACCAGCCTGGGTTACAAAAGTGAATTCAAGGCCAGCCTCAACTGCATAGTGAGACCCTGTCTCAAAAAGACAAAAAAAAAAAAACACTCGTTCCTTAAATAATGTCTCTCAGATGCCCTACCTGGGATCTCCACACTTTCATTTCTACTGTGTTAAGTGTTGCTGTTGAGACAAAGCGCTCAAGCAATTCTTCTGCCTCAGCTTTCCAAGTAGCAGTGACCACATGTGTGTGGCATAGGGCCCAGCACCACACCATGCATTTTTGATGACCAGATTTGCATCTTTCCTTTCCAGCAGCTGCCCATGAGGCACCAACCAGATATCCCCAGCATTCCTCAGGCTCAACACACTCAACCAGATTCCAGCTCTGCCCCAAGTTCTGTTCTTCTGCTCGCACAGGAAATGAACCATTGCCCACCAGAGGCCAGAAACACAAGCACGTGGCTCTTGTCCTCTCCTTCACCCATTTAATGCCTACCTCCTGTCTTTCTGCCTCCTGAACCTGCCTCTCTTCTACCTCACAGTCTTCAGTCAAGCTCCGTCTCCAGTGCCCATTTCCTCGGCTCTCAGCATCAGGGTTGTAGCCCTGCCAGCAGCCAGCCCTGCCAGCAGCCTGCCCTGCCAGCAGCCTGCCCTGCCTGAGAGTCCTGCAAACCCCATGGTGGGGTCCTAAGACCCCTCGTCAGCCTACTCCTGTGTGCCTGCCAGACCTCCCACCCACTGGTCCCATACTCATTTCTTTGCACCCACCTCCAAACCCCAGACTTGATCATCCAAAGCTCCCCTCACAGACTGTGCTCCTCACTCCTGACAGAAGTGCTGCCTGGATTTTCTTCCCGAGCCCTCACTCTCCTGACTAACCTCCACTTCCTCCAGGCCAAAGACCTCAAGCCTGTGTCCAGACTGAGTACCTTCTTGTGAGCTTCACAGATCCAGCCCTTCATATGCCAGCCCCACTTCCCCAAAATTAATGCTGTCCTTCATCACATTTAGACACCACAAGGACAGGCACTGCTGTCTCTGCCTAAGTGCTCAGTGCACTGGATAGTGCTGTGGGAACAAAGGGTGGACAAACGAATGTCACATACTTGGTAAACGTTTGTCTGTGGGGAGCATAAACCAGTCTGTGCTGCTGCAGGAAGCAAAAGGGAAGCTCAGTAAATACCTAGATTTTAGCATGAGGCACAGGGGACTGCCTGAATTATATAGTGAGGAAATCTCATTGGGGTTGATTTTTTTTTTTTTTTTTTTTTGTGGGACCAGGGTTCAAACTCACAACCTTGCACTTGCCCAGCAGGCACTTGTGCCTCAGAGCTATCTCCCCAGCCCCGTGGGGTTGATTTTGGAAGTTTGCAAAATGAAAAGTGTTGTGCAGGAGTGAAAAAGCTGGTGCTGGCTCCAGTTCTGGGACAAACAGTGGGCCAGTCGTACCACAGCTCTGCAGTCTGCTCGCCTAGGAAAGACAGGGTCACTTTTACAAGACCAGAGTTGCTCCTGAGCTGGCAGTGCCTATGGCTTCACTCCCCACCCAGAGGCCCACACATTGGGATCACACCTATCACCTGGTTGTGCTCAGGGATGGCTGGACACCATCCTCCTCACTGTCAGTGACAAACAGCACCTGAGGGGGCAGGTGAAAGCCTAAGGAGGCATGTGGAAGGTGTGCATGCCTTAAATCTTAATGCTTCAGATTATATTCAGTGGTCATTAGTTAATACTATGAATGCCTAAAGCTTTGTGGCTTTGTTAACCGTGGCTTTAGCCTACATTTTCTTCTGTGCCTGATGGCATATGGTCTAAGAGGGACAGGCAGCACTTCAGGGGCCAAGATGTTAGGGAAAATGGGAAGAAAGACAGCTCACACCTTGACCGTCAGAGAGCTGTTGGCTCTAGGCCTTCCTCTACCTCAGAATCCTCTTTCTTTACCCCCAAGATTGGGCCTAGCATGGCCCAGCTGAACAAGCAGACCTGGGGAAAATCAGAGGCTGGACTCTACCCACAAGGTTTTCTGAGGACCTGTACTCCATGTCCCCAAGATTGGGTCTGTCCCAGGAAAAGCAGGGCAGGAAGTTACTCAAGGCCCTGAACCACAGGATTCATTACTGAAACAGTCACTCCTGGCCCATGTGGCCCTGAAGCTTTGACCAGCTGGCTTTTTCCACCTTTCAGCCCACAGCTAGGGTGTGAGGGCCACTTTCCTTACCAGGCCAATCTCTCAGAGGCCCCATCCTTGGTCCCAGGGTGGGAGGTCAATACAAGCCCAGAGAAGGATCCCAACTCTACCATATCCTAAGTGTACCAAGTGGCCCAGAGGGAAGCTGGAGTCAGGAACAGCTGTCATCACTGAGCCCAAACCTTGTGCCATGAACAGAAGTATATAAAAGCAATATCTGACCTGGATCTCAGGGCCTGGCTCAAAGGCCTGCAAGCTCTGCCTCAACCCCGCCCAATAGGTACCAAATGGTGGGCCCACAGCAACTCCAACACAAATGACACCAGCCCAGGAGCCAAGATGCTGGTCACACAGACTCTCAGGGAGATTAGAAATTTATGGGCTTTAAAAAAAAAAAAAAAAATGGGGCTGGGGAGATAGCTCCGAGGCACAAGTGCCTGCTGGGCAAGTGCAAGGTCGTGAGTTCGAACCCCGGTCCCACAAAAATAAATAAATAAATAAATAAATAAATAAATAAATAAATAAAAATTAAGGGGCTGGGGAGATAGCTCTGTGGCACAAGTGTCTGCCTGGCAAGTAGAAGGTCCTGAGTTCAAATCCCGGTCCCACAAAAACAAACAAACAAAAAAATTAAGCCAGGTGTGGTGGCACATGCCTGTAATCCCAGCACTTGGGAGGCTGAGGCAGGAGGATCGATGGAGTTCCAGACCAGCCTGGGCTACAAAAGTGAGCTCAAAGCCAGCATGTCTCAAAAACACACACAAAAAAAATTAAATTAAATTTAAATTTAAAAAGGGGGCTTTTATTAGGATTCTTCCAGTAATTAGAACAATGTACACTACTCCAGAAAAACTTTTATGACCTGAAAGATTCATAATCCCTGGGCTTATATAGAAATATATAAGCTAATCACATATAGAGATGCCAGGGTTCCAGAGGGCAAGACATCCTGAGCTGAGAACACAGCAAACCTAGAACTCAAAGAACTCGGGGTGCAGTAAGCTGCACAGCACCTATATAAGGCACATGAGGCTCTAGGTTTCATTGCCAGCAGCTCACAAAACCAGAGCCCAGGACCAGACGTCTTCTCTCAGGCCCAGTCAGTGGCTGCCCAACACCACTGGTGATTTCCACACCCCGCCCAAGTGTCTGCCACTACAGCCTATAACTCACTCATAATGTCCAACAAGGTCAGCCCAAGAATGAGTCACATTGGTGTCCATCCAGTCCCCACTGGACAGCAAGATGACTCCTCACACCTATACATGTAGCTTGGGAAATCAAGTGGTCACACTTTGCTCAAGGAGTTCGTTCTTCCATGGATTCTTTCTTTATTCTACTACTCATTTCCTTCTATCACAATACAAATGTCCCTTGGTTTATGGATGGTTACATCCCAACAAGCCTATTCAGTTAAAAATATATGAAATCAGGGCTGGCCTGATACCTCAGTGAACTAAAGCGCCTGCTTAAGCAGAGCACAGTGGCCAGGGTTAGATCCCCGGCGTGCTTTGCTGGCCCTGACCGTGGGGCAGGCTGAGAAAGTGACTGAGACTGAGCGGGGTGGAATCACTACAAGTCTGATCTATGTAGTGAGACCCTGTACACCCTGTAGACCCTGTCCTAAATACAGGGGGAAAAAATTATATATATAAAATCAAAAGGGGAGCTGGTGAGATGGCTCAGCGGTCTAAAGCATCTCCTTAAGCAAGCTTAGGCAATCAAAAGGACCAAGGTTCAATCCCCAGCACCACATGCTGTGCCAGCGCCTCCCCTGGAGCAGGCTGAGCCAGCCATAACATAAAAAAACAAAATAATTAAAAAAAAAAAAAAAAAAACTTTAAAATTAAAAGGGCACTTAAAGCTGGGCCTGGTGGCAAATGTCAGTGGTCCAGCCAGCCTAGACTACTTCTTGAAACCCTGTCTCAATGTAGAGACATAGAAGGTAGCTCAGGGGTAGAACATATGCCTATGGATGGGCAAGGCCCTGAGTTCAATCCCCAGCACATCCTAGCTGAGTCTGACCTACTTACACGAGCTCAGACGCTAATATCAACTAACAGCTTGGCAAAATCTAACACAAAATGACTTTATCACCGGGCGTGGTGGCGCACGCCTATAATCCCAGCACTCGGGAGGCTGAGGCAGGAGGATTGGTGCGAGTTCGAGACCAGCCTGAGCTACAAAAGTGAGCTCAAGGCCAGCCTCAATTGCATAGCGAGACCCTGTCTCAAAAAGACAAAAAAAAAAAAAGAATGACTTTATCATAAAACACCGAATCTCATGTAATTCATTAAGTACCTGTATCCAAAAACTGCTGCCACTTTACCACGTGGGTCATTCGCCCACATGATCCTAGTCAGGTGGAAGCTGCAGCTCATGCCACTGCCCACACCACTGAAGGGAGGAGGTATTAAGTGAACGCATGTTACTGGCCTGGGAAAAGATAAAATGTGAAGCCCAGTTTCTACTGGATGGCTACTACTTTCACACAACTGTTCAGTCCAAAAATAAAAAAAAAAAAGACCATCGGTATGTATTTCTAACTCACTGGGGGGTTAACACACTTCCCATCCCAAGCTGGAAGTGACAAAGACCAGAACTCAGGATGTTTCTAGGATTTGTCTGATGTGTTACACGGGAAGTGGAGCCTGGACAAGCAGGAGAGGCCCGAGTCTCTCAGGGCAAGAACAGGGGTATGCCGGGCGTGGTGGCTCACGCCTGCAATCCCAGCACTCGGGAGGCTGAGGCAGGAGGATCGGTGCAAGTTCGAGACCAGCTTGGGCTACAAAAGTGAGCTCAAGGCTAGCCTGAACTGCACAGCGAGACCATGTCTCAAAAAGACAAAAAAAAAAAAAAAAAAAAGAACAGGGGTATCTGCCTCTACCCTTCCTCTCCACCCCTGTCTGACTGCGAGAGCTTTATAGGCCCAGGCTGCAGGTTCCACCCACACTTATGCGCATGGGCTCTAATCCTGAGCCCAGGAGCTCAAGCTCTTCCTCTGCTGCTCCTATCCCTGGACTATCTGTGACTGACACTTCCTCCTAGGAGACTCGTTCTCATGTGCCAGACAGCAAGGATGCGGCAGAGAGGGCATAGCGAAGTGTGGGGCAGGGGGGCGTGTCAAGAATGGAAATGCTGTCCCCTGCTGCCTCAAGGTGCAGCACAGGCTGGTGAGCCAAGAGCAGAAGCCAGGTGGCAAAAACAGCACTGAGCAGTGCACCCTGTCCCTGACATGCTGAGCAGAAGACAATGGCTTCTGCCCACACCATACTCAGCTGCCCCACTGGATCAGTCTGGAGATTGAGCCCCAGGTCTAAGGGCCCCAGGATATTAACAAACTGAGGCAGAACTACAAGATATCTCTGCACACACCTGATTTGCAGGGCTCTCTCTGGGCCTTTGCTGCCCTACCTCATGTGTGTGTGTGTATGTGTGTGTGTGTGTGTGAGAGAGAGAGAGAGAAAGAGAAAGAGAGAGAGAGAGAGAGAAAGAGAGAGAGAGAGAGGAGGGAGGCTGGATCCAGGCCCTTCACGATGAGCTATGTCCTCAGTCCCTCAACGTTTTTTCTGTTTGTTTGGTCTTTTTGAGACAGGGTCTCACTATGCAGTTCAGGCTGGCCTTGAGCTCACTTTTGTAGCCCAGGCTGGTCTCGAACCTGCACCAATCCTCCTGCCTCAGCCTCCCGAGTGCTGGGATTACAGGCATGCGCCACCACGCCTGGCTTCCTCAACATTTTTTTTTGAAACAGAATCTTGTTAAGTCACTAAGGTGCTCAGGCTGGGCTCAAACTTGTGCTCTTCTTGCTTGGCTCCCACAGTGCTGGGCTAACTGGCCTGTCCCACCACAGCAGCTGACCTCATCTCTTAAAATAAGAAAGAAGGGCCAGCCAAATAGCTCAGCAGATTAAAGCACCTGCAAGTAGGCTCAGGAGCTGCAGTTCGATTTCTGGGCCTGCCGCAGGTCCCGGGGAAGCCTGAGATGACAATTGAGACTGGGCATGGTGGTGTGCTCCTGTAACCCCAGCTCTTGGGAGGCTCTAAATAGGCAGATTGCTACAAGCCTGATCTCATAGCGAGAACCTGAACACCCTATAGACCCTTCCCTAAAATACAAAAAAAGGAAGGAAGGAAGGAAGGAAGGAAGGAAGGAAGGAAGGAAGGGAGGAAGGAAGGGAGGGAGGGAGGGAGGAAAAAGAAAGAAACTAAAAGAAAAGAAGGAAGGAAGGCTGGGGAGATAACGCAACAGTCTAAGTACATATGTAGAAAGCACAAGGACCAAGGTTTGATCCCTTGTACATGGCTGGTGTGCTGTGCTGTGCTGGCCACTGAAACCAGGCTTGGTGGCACATGCTTATAATCCTAGCACTAGGGAGGCTGAGATAGGAGCCTCATGTCCCAAATAAATAAGTATGTATATACGTTTATAAATATGTGTGTGTGTGTGTGTGTGTGTGTGTAATGGTAGACTTTAGCCTTATTTTCAAATGCTACCCACTTCCTCCTCCAGCTACCTTGATCATAACTTAGGAACCTGATTTTATTCACACACTCATGCTGTTTCCCTGCTTAGAGTGGGCCACTGTCCTAACTTAATTCCTGCCAACCCTCCATCAACAAACATCTGAGCACTAGGAAACAGTTGCTTAGGTATGGAGCATACAGCGTGACACAAAGTTTCAGGAGCTCCACCTGTAACAGGCTGGTGGAGCTCTCCCTTGGCCCCAGCAGGCACTGTCTGCGTCTCACCTGTTTGTTGTCTTCCACACTTCATTATGACTCAGACAATAATGGGATCGAGGGACAGGAGGGGAGAGGCCAACCTGCAGGTGGCATAGGTACCTCCCCAGCAGGGCTGGCTGCCTACGCAGTGCCTGTCCCTGGCAGACAGTATGGAGGCTGGGTGTAAAGGAGGTGCCCAGGACATTGACACCAAGCTACCATTTTTGTTTTGTTTTCTTTTTTTTTTTTTTTCTGTCTTTTTGAGACAGGGTCTCGCTATGCAGTTCAGGCTGGCCTTGAGCTCACTTTTGTAGCCCAGGCTGGTCTTGAACTCGCACCAATCCTCCTGCCTCAGCCTCCCAAGTGCTGGGATTACAGGCCTGCGCCACCACGCCCGGCTTGTTTTCTTTTTTTAAAAAAAGATCTTGAAGCCGGGTGTGGTGGCACATGCCTGTAATCCCAGCACTTGGGAGGCTGAGGCAGGAGGACCAGTGCAAGTTCGAGACCAGCCTGGGCTACAAAAATGAACTCAAGGCCAGCCTGTACTGCACAGCAAGATGCTGTCTCAAAAGACAAAAATAGGGGCTGGGCAGATAGCTCCGTGGCACAAATGTTTGTCTTGCAAGTGCAAGGTTGTGAATTTGAACTCCAGTCCTGCCAAAAAAAGACAAAAATAAATAACTAAAAATAAATAAATAAATAAAAAGGGTCTTGCCATGTAGTTTAGTAGGCTGGCCTTGAACTCCCTATGTAGTTCAGTCTGGCCTCAAACTCACAGTAATGCTCCTGCCTCAGCCTACCAAGTTCTACAAGCTATCATTTGATGCCTACCAGGTGCCCAGAGCTGGACCAGACACCTGACTACACCTTTGTTAGTCCTCCTGACCTATTCCTCACAGAGGACACAGGAGGTGTTGTGTGTGCCAATACACAGACCCCCAGCTCAGAACCGTGCCTCCCAGCCAGCCACCTCCCACTCACCACTAAGCTTTCTTTTTATTTTGATAAAACCTCTGTGGTTTTATCAACTGGAGGAAGACATCAGTGGCATAGGAAGGGAAGCTGAGTAACAGGACTTGGCTGGAGACTCAGGGAACGAGGAGCTAGGGCAGCCACAGAGCTCTCTGGCTTGTGTAAGAAAGGAGGGGACCTTGGGGGACTGGCCCTGTGGAGCAGAGGGGAAGGCGCCCCAAGTGGGTGGATACTCATCTGTGGGGGACAGGGGTGAGACACCTCATCTCAGCCTGGCTTGGCTCCACAATCACAACTTCCACCAGGGAAGAGAATCTCTGAGCAGGGAAGGGGGGCTCCGCCCCTACAGATTCTTCGGCAGGCCCCTCACCACTGCACTTAGGCTGTGTCTCTCACTCCTGCATCCGCATGTGAACACATCCACACACCAGGCAAGGGTACAAAGTCAACTCCACCCTCACTGTCCTCAGTGTGGCCAAAGGCATCCAGGGTCACTGTGTAGTCAAGGACAAATGTCCCAACCAGTCTTCACAGATGCCCTATTTGCAAATACTTCCATCTTCAAAATCAATACGATTCTCCCTCAGTTTCTGGGAAGCGTTGGTTCTGGAACCCCAGAGGACACCAAAAGCCAGGACCAATCAAGTCCCTTATAGAAAACCAGGCATGGTGGCATATGCCTACAGTCCCAGCACTCAGGAGGCTGAAGCAAGAAGATCACCACAAGTTCAGTGCCAGTCTGGGCCACATAGTGAGCTCAAGGCCACCTGAACCACAAAGAGATCCTGTCTCAATAAAACAAAACATTTCAGATGTCTTAAATTCTTAACTTGGGAAATTCTGATATTAGTACCAAAGAATTACTGATAGACTCTTAGAACTTTCAAGAAGCCGCTACCATTATGGAATATTGCTCTATGTATAACAACTACTTTCTCTTGGTTCAATGAGAAAAAAAATATTTGTACCAATAGTGTTTAGAAGAGTTATCATTTCTGTATCTTGTACTCTGAACAGCTACTCTGAAGACAACAGTATGCATTGTATCAATTATTGTGGCTGTCCTACTAAAGTGCTTTGAAACTGTCTCAATATTATTTATTAAAAGTATTTAAAAAGAAAAAACAAAACAAAACAAAACAAAAAAAACAGGAACCACAGGGACCATGGTTCGATCCCTGGCACCCATGCTGTGCCAGCCCCACCCCCAGGGCAGGCTGAGCAGGCCATAATAATAAAATAAAACAAAATAAAAAGGAGCAGTGCCGGGTGTGGTGGCGCACGCCTGTAATCCCAGCACTCGGGAGGCTGAGGCAGGAGGATCGGTGCAAGTTCGAGACCAGCCTGGGCTACAAAAGTGAGCTCAAGGCCAACCTCAACTGCATAGCAAGACCCTGTCTCAAAAAGACAGAAAAAAAAAAAAAAAAAGGAGCAGTGATGCCATTAAAAATAAATACATACATACATACATACATACATACATACATACATAAAACAAAACAGGGGCCAGCGAGATAGGTCAGCAGTCTAAAGTGCCCGCAATAGGGACCTCGGTTCAATACCCAGCACCACATGCTGTGCCAGCCCTGACCCCAGGGCACGCTGAGCCAGCCATAACATACATACATACATACATACAGTTTTAAAAAATAATAAAACCAAACAAAATAAGTGAAATAGCACAGTATTTGCGTTTAACCTACGTACATGTTCCTGCACACTTTAAGCCACCTCCAGGTGTGGCTTAACACTACTATGGTGTAAAATGCTACATAAATAGCTGTAATACTATATTGTTTATGGGCTAATGATACTCGGTGTAGGCACATCTCCTTTCCCCAACATAGGGCTGTGGGCTGGCAGTGGGTTGGACTGGCAATGCAGTCTGCAGAGGTGGAGGCAGACCACTCCTGGCTCCAGCCACTCCTGCACTGTCCCAGCAGCTGGCCCACTGGATAAAGCTGCCTTCCTACCTGCTGAGGATGAAACCCCAAAACCAGTGCCCTCCCTCCCTTCAGCCCTGCTCAGACTGTAGGGACCCTTCCTTTTGTGGTCTACCTAGGGTTAGGACCAAGTTTTACAAATGTGTGTATCTGTGTGGCCCCTGGGTAGACATTTTTAAAGCTTCTTTATTTTTAATACACATTTATTTTTTTTTAAATTTTTTTTCTTGTTTCAGAACTTTTGTTTGTTTATTTATTTATTTTTATGGCCGGCTCAGCCTGCCCTGAAGGCAGGGCTGGCACAGCATGTGGTGCCGGGGATCGAACCGCGATCCCTGCAGCCGCCTAAGCTTTCCTAAGCAGGCGCTTTAGACCACTGAGCCATCCTGCCGGGCCCCTTTCCTACACATTTAGTAGAAGTGATTCTTTCATTCTACAAGACAGCATTTGACTAAAAACTACAATGCTCTAAACAAAGTCCTAAGGGAGCTGGGGAGATGGCTCCGAGGCACAAGTGCCTGCTGGGCAAGTGCAAGGTCGTGAGTTTGAACCCCAGTCCCACAAAAAAAAAAAAAAACAAAGTCCTAGCCTTCACACAGAAAATGAATCTGGGTTGTGTTTTTCAATTTCTCACTTTGTAGCTGGGATATCTGCCTTATATCCCACTAAGTATGGTTCAAAGTATATTACCTTGCAGAGACAAGAAGATGGGCTCCAATTTCTTCTTTTACTTTAAACAAAAAAAAACAGGGGCTTGCCGGGCGTGGTGGCGCACGCCTGTAATCCCAGCTCTCGGGAGGCTGAGGCAGGAGGATCGGTGTGAGTTCGAGACCAGCCTCGGCTACAAAAGTGAGCTCAAGGCCAGCCTGAACTGCATACTGAGACCCTGTCTAAAAAAAAAAAAAAAAAAAAAAAAAAAAAAAACAGGGGCTGGAGACAGAGCTCAGCAGCACAGCACCTGCCTGGCAAGTGCAAGGTCCTGAGTTTAATTCATAGTACCCCCACCCCAAGAAAAAGCAATGATACAAAATTTCAAAACAAGACTGTAAGCCAGGCGTGGTGATGCACACCTGTAATCCTAGCACTTCAGAGGCTGAGGCACGAGGACTGGTGCAAGACCACTGTGGACTACAAAAGTGAGCTCCAGGCCAGCCTGAACCGCATAGCAAGACCCTGTCTTAAAAAGACTGCAGGAGAGTAACAATGACTAGTACATTACCTATGGTTATCTTCAAAGTAGCTACTCATAAGGTATAGACATGAAAATTTGATCAAACAACATAGGCACAAACCTTTCTTTTCAATGAACTACTAACAATTAGTAGTATAACCATTTTTTTTTTTTTTTTTTTTTTTTGTCTTTTTGAGACAGGGTCTCGCTATGCAGTTCAGGCTGGCCTTGAGCTCACTTTCTTAGTCCAGGCTGGTCTCAAACTTGCACTGATCCTCCTGCCTCAGTCTCCCAAGTGCTGGGATTATAGGCATGCTCCACCACACCCAGCAGTAGTATATCTATCTTAACTAGCTTGTATACACATATATTTATTTCCTTTTCCTGTCCTTCTTTTAAAAATGTATTATGTTTTTTCATTTATGTTTATGGTACAGGGTGTTACTACACAGCTCGGACTCATAGTGATCCTCCCAATTCCAGCCTCCCCAGGGCTGGGATTATAGGTGTGTACCATGCCTGGACTCAGTCGCCTGCTCAATGGGCTCTGGGGGTGCAGCCAGCACAGCATGCAGTTAAATCCTGGTCCCTGCAGATGCTTAGTCTGCTGAGCTATCTCTTACCTGCTTTCCTCATCCCGGTTTCTCTTTCTTTTTTTAACAGTGTCTTTGCATTTCACAGTATGTGCTGTACATTTTGGGTCTTATTTACTCTTGCAGTGTATACTAAGGAGACAAAAAGATACTTTCACATGCAAGTGTGACTTATTTCACTTAGGAGTATGGTCTCAAAGTTGCATCCATTTTCCTACAAATGTCTCTACTTTAGCCGGGTGTGGTGGCTCACGCCTGTAATCCCAGCACTTGGGAGGCTGAGGCAGGAGGATTGGTGCGAGTTGGAGACCAGCCTGGGCTACAAAAGTGAGCTCAAGGCCAGCCTCAACTGCATAGCAAGACCCTGTCTCAAAAAGACAAAAAAAAGAAAAAAAAAAAAAAAAAAAAAAAAAAAAAAAAAAAGTCTCTACTTTAGCTGACTGACACTCCATTATATAAGATCACATCTTTTTCACCTGTTCCTTAGCTGATAGGCATTTGGGCTATATCCAAGACTTAGCTATGACAAATTGTGTTGCCATAAACAATGGTGCACTTATATCACTGTGGTATGATGTTTTCAGCTATTCTGGGGAAATACTGGGGAGAGGAATAACCGGGTTGAATGGGACTTCCAACCCTAGCTTTCTGAGGAATCTCCACACTGGTCTCAAACTATAGTGGTTGAAGCCGGGCGTGGTGGCTCACGCCTGTAATCCCAGCACTTGGGAGGCTGAGGCAGGAGGATCAGTGCGAGTTCGAGACCAGCCTGGGCTACAAAAGTGAGCTCAAGGTTAGCCTGAACTGCATAGCGAGACCCTGTCTCAAAAAGACAAAAAAAAAAAAACTATAGTGGTTGAGCCAGTCTATACTTCCACCAAAACTGATTGATTTCATGATAACCATTCTTTCTGGGGTGAGATGGAATCTCAGTGCTACTTTAATTTACATCACTCGAATGACCAATGATGTTGAACATTTTTTCATATATTTGCTATTTGTATTTCTTCATCTGAGAAGTGTGTATTCATCTCATATACCCATTGTTTTTTAATTTTGGGGGGTCCTAATTTGTTTCAATTCTTTATTTGTTCTAGATATAAGTGCTCTGTCTGAGAGAAAATTAGCAAAAAAATTTTCCCACTCCATTGGTTGTCTTTTCACTGTGTTGGTTCTAATTTCTTTAAAGAACATTATATTTACTTGAATACTTCAGTCCTTTAGCTGAATTAAACAAAAAATTTAAACTGTGTGTGACCTTTATTGACAGAAAATAGTAATTATCTGTGAGTGAGCATTTATGAAGGAACAAGTCATACATTAATTTATTAAGACACAGTAGACAAAAACAGCCCAGATATACCAAAGAACATTTGTCTTTTATGTGCTCATTGTTTTGCTATTTCTATCTCTTTATGTTAATCTTTGATGAATGAGGACATAATAGCACTGTACCAATGAAATCTCCACTTTAACAACATACAGTAAATATTCTTGCCAGGCACAGAACACATATCTCTAATCCAAACTACTGAGCAGGCTGAGGCAGGAGGGTCACAAATTCCTGAGCTCACAAAGTCCTGAGCAACTTAGCAAGACCCTGTCTCAAAAATTAATTAAAAATGGGGTGGGAAGTGGCCAGATAGCTCAGCAGATTAAGGCACCTGCTTAGGCCTTAGGTTCAATCCCTAGCGTGCCATGCCAGCCCCAACCCTGGGGCCTGCTGAGAGCAATTAAGACTGGGCGTGGCGGCACACACCTATAATCCCAGTGCTCGAGAGGCTGAAAAAACAGGAAGGCTTCATTATGAGTCTGATCTGTGTAGTGAGACCCTATAGACCAGCGGTTCTCAACCTGTGGGTCGCAAACCCAGCAGGGGTTGAATGACCAAAACACAGGGGTCACCTAAAGCCATCAGAAAATACATATTTAGCCAGGCGTGGTGGCTCACGCCTGTAATCCCAGCACTCGGGAGGCTGAGGCAGGAGGATCAATGTGAGTTCAAGACCAGCCTGGGCTACAAAAGTGAGCTCAAGGCCAGCCTGAACTGCATATCGAGACCCTGTCTCAAAAAGACAAAAAAAAAAAAAAAGAAAATACATATTTAAACCCATGCTATGCCATGATGAAATGTTATTTACTGGAATCAGTAATAAATATTTCTCAACATATAATTAAATATTGTTTTTGTGATTAATCACTAGGTTTAAATTATGTTTGATTTGTAGCAATGAGAATACATAATGCATATCAGATATTTACATTCTGAATCATAACTGCAGCAAAATTACAGTGTTTTTTTGGGTTTTTTTTTGTCTTTTTGAGACAGGGTCTCACTATGCAGTTCAGGCTTGCCTTGAGCTGACTTTTGTAGCCCAAGCTGGTCTTGAACTCGCACCGATCCTCCTGCCTCAGCCTCCCAAGTGCTGGGATTACAGGCATGAGCCACCACGCCCGGCTAAAATTACAGTTTTGAAGTAGCCACCAAAATTATTTTTGGGGGCCCGGCGGGATGGCGCAGTGGTCTAAAGCACCTGCTTGGGAAAGCTTGAGCGGCTTCAGGGACCGAGGTTCAATCCCCGGCACCACATGCTGCGCCAGCCGTGCCTTCGGGGTGGGCTGAGCCGGCCATAAAAATGAGTGAATAAACAAAGGTTCTGAAACAAGAAAAAAATAAATAAATAAAATAAAAAATTCTTAAAAAAAAATTATTTTTTGGTTTGGGGTCACAGCATTAGAAAGGTTGAGAACCACTGCTACAGACCTTGTACCAAATACATTTAAAAAATAATAATTTAATATTGTAGTGCTTACCAGCATGTATAGGGTCTGGGTTCTAGCCCCAGTACTGAAGAAAGACAGACAGACGTACAGATATTATTAAAAGCAGATAAAATAAAATGGCCCCAAGCAAAGTGCTGTCTAGTAGTCTAAGCAAAAAAGATCATCAACGGCCCGGCGGGATGGCTCAGTGGTCTAAAGCGCCTGCTTAGGAAAGCTTGGGTGACTGCAGGGACCACGGTTTGATCCCCGGCACGACATGCTGCGCCAGCCCTGCCCTTAGGGCAGGCTGAGCCGGCCATAAAAATAAACAAACAAACAAAAGTGCTGAAACAAGAATAAATAAATAAATAAATAAATAAATAAAATTTAAAAATTAAAAAAAAAAAAAAGATTATCATGCCTCATTGGAAGAAAAACATGTTAGGGGCTGGTGCGATAGCTCAGCAGATTAAAGCATCTGCTCAGGCAAACACAGGGACTGCTGTTCATCCCTGGCACCACAGGCCTTGCCAGCTCCACCCCCAGGGTGGGCTAAACCAGCCAGAGTCCACACATGGTGGTGGAGGCCTATAATCCCAGCACTATGGAGGCTAAAAGCAGGAGGATCATTAGGAGTCTCAGCGGTATAGTGAGTCCCTGCAACAACCAAACACATTTTAAAAAAAGAAAAAAAGCTTTTAAAACAAAAAATACCTGTAAGGTAAGAGTGTTAATTACTCTTCTCTTCTTGCTGGGACAAATACCCAACACACAAAATGAAGGAAGGAAAGGTTTATTTAGTTCACAGTTATTGGAGGTTTCAGTCCATACTTAGCTGGCTCCAAGACTGAGTGGCACATGGCAAAGAGCAGCAGTTCGTGGTGGCAGAACAGTGACAAAATGGTGACAGAGGCAACTGACCAACCAGGGAAGCAGAAAGCAACAAAGAGTCTGTCTCTATGTTACATCAGGCTCTCTGCCTCAGCCTATCCACCTCAGGCCACACCCATAATCCCAGTGATGCTCAGACCAATAATCCCATCAGTACTAAAACACATAATCCCAGTGGATCATGAGTCAAGTCTCAAACTTTAGAAGTCCCTGTCCCATCATTGCATGGGGCTTTGGGGGGACAACCAGACACAAACCAGAGCAGTAAGCTTCATTCAGGCACAAACTACAGTTCTATTGTCTGTGAGTCCCATGGGCTTTTATTTTGATACAGTTTATAAATTAACAAAACTCTTAAGACTACAACCTTGTAGGAACCTAACTGTGTATTCTTCCTAGCAATAAAGGCTTGTAATTTGCTAACTCAGAGTTCACAATGACTTTGTAAGGTGTGGCAGCACATGCCTGTAATCAATCCCAGTGCTCAGGGGGCTGAGGCAGGAGAATTACCATGAATTTGAGGCTGGTATGGGCTTCATAGTAAGTTTAAAGCATGCCTGAACTAGAGTGAAAACTCGAAAAACTCCCACAGATAATGAGAACCAGCTGAACTTATGGAGAGACATGTGAAACCACTCCAGATAAACAGAATCTTGGGATAGGGTGGGAGTTTAATGGTGCTGGTCCAGCGCCCTGAGAAAACCACACTAGGAGAGGATAACAAAAGATACCTGAGGAGTGGGGAGATAGCTCAGCTCAGTGGTGTAAGTGGTTGCCTAGTAAGTACAAGACCCTAAGTTTGATCCCTAGTACCACCAAGAAAAAAAAAAAAAAAAAAAAGGGAAGAAAAAAGGTACCACTGCAGTGAAAAGGTAGACAATACTCAGTCATAACAGATAGTCAATACATAGTCCATGAACAGATAAAGAGAATGTGGTCCATGCTGGTCCTGGAAGGTCATTCAGCCTTCAAGGTGGATGGGATGTTTTGGATAAGGCTCAAAGTAAATCCTGAAAACACTCTATGAAGAGACATGAAGACTGTGCATGTGTACCTCCTTCTTGGTAAAGGGCTTGGACCCGCCAGGCCTTGCAGACAGAGCAGAGCCAGGCAACCAGGAGCTGGGGGAGGGGAGTGGTGTATCAGGAATAAATGGGCGGAGTCTGCCGGAGGATGGAGATGTTCTGGACATGCACAGTGGTCATGCCATGAGAAGAAACTTTTCGGGTGGATTTGGCGCCTCAGAACCATGCACACAGCAATGCCTATGATGGCACCAACTCTGCTAGGAATATTGTATGTACACTTGTAAAAGTACGTTGAAAAAAGAAGATGGACAGGAGAACTGCAGCGGACCTGGCTCCAGCTCTGAGAGCATGTAGGAGTTTTTTTGTAGCTGGAAATGAGAGAAAACAAGACAGCAAGTTCTTGGTCTTGGAAGGAATTCCTGGAGATGGAAGAAGGAAAAGGAGTATAGGGGCAAGAAACAGCCTGCAGAGAAACAAACGGGCTAGGCTAGGCTAGGCTGGGCTGGGCTGGGCTGGGCTGGGCTGGGCTGGGCTGGGCTGGGCTGGGCCACGCCACCTGGCCAAAAAAACTGACCCTAACGTGACTTCAAGAAGACTGGGCTGCCGGGCGTGGTGGCGCACGCCTGTAATCCCAGCACTCAGGAGGCTGAGGCAGGAGGATTGGTGCGAGTTCAAGACCAGCCTGAGCTACAAAAGTGAGCTCAAGGCCAGCCAAAAACTGCATAGCGAGACCCTATCTCAAAAAGACAAAAAAAAAAAAGAAGACTGGGCTTAGCCAGGTGTGGTGGTATGCCTGTAATCCCAGCACTTGGGAGGCTGAGGCAGGAGGATCAGTATGAGTTCAAGACCAGCCTGGGCTACAAAAGTGAGCTCAAGGCTAGCCTGAACTGTATAATAAGACCCTGTAAACTGGGCTTCTTGAAGCTTATCTGGCTTGTGGGAGGCCAGATAAGCAGCTTTCTCAAAAGCAATGATACAGTGTTTACCTCACTAGTGCAAGGCACTGGGCTCAGTCTCCAGCACTGCAAAAACTGACTAGTGTGCCAAAGCCACGTTCAGATTAAGTGACACAAGGCAGATCCCCCCTTGCTGACACACAGAAGCTGACCACAGACAGCTGCGGGTTAGGGGTAGAGGCAAGGAAGGACCCACATCCTTCCAGGGAAGGGGTAGAGGAAACAGAAGCTACAGAGAGGCTCAGCTGAGAGATCCAGTGCTTGGCTCTGCACTACCTTGGCTCAGACCCCACCTGGCCTCCTGTAGGCCTGAAGCTCTGAGCAAGCTGTGGGACCTTCTGGAAGGATTCAGTCAAATCACAGTCCATACACCATGGCAGCTTCTCCTGTCCCAGCTGAGGTGGGAGGAGCTAAAGACACAGTGGGCTACATAGCAACACAGCCTCTAAAAATAAACAAACATGGGAACTCTTCGCTAAAATCCCAGAGCACCAGCCTGTCACAGCCCCTCAAATATTGATGTTCTACTGCTGTTGCTGGTGTGCTGTTAACAGAGGCAGCAGGGCAATGGAGAAGAGAGATAAGCAAACAGGGGCAGACACCTCTGGGAAGGGTCCAGAGACCAGGGGTGTGGGGTGATAAGATTCCTAAGTAGCTACAGGGCGGGGCCCAGCCTAAGCCCAGGGCAGGGGCCAGTTCAGACACACCCCCACCTGGGCCTATCCCTCATACTCTGGGAAGTGGGTCACAGCATGGGGCCATCCACACCACTCCACCCCTGGCTTGGCCAGCAAGGATTCAGCATTAAACAGGTTTAGGGAGGCCAAATTAGGTGCCAAACTCAACCTAGCCTGCAGTACCCCTTGAGCAGGCACTGCCTCTCCCCAGGCCTCAGTGCCCTCACTTGCGATAAAAAGGGAGGGAAAGCAGAGATCAATCAGGAAAAAGCACTTGCTCTCCAGCCAGAAGATGAAATGGAACCTCAACTCTGAGACAAGGCTCAAGAAGTCGGTCTGTGGAGGCTTGCAGGCTGCATACTGAAATGTTGCAACCATAGTGCCTTTTGGAAAAAGGGAAACCTGTAGAGACACAGATGCTGGAAACACCTGAGGTCATGGCAGCTGGGGAAGGGGTGAACAGAACAGGGAGGCTTTATTTTTAAATGTTTATGGTCCTGGGGACTAAACCCAGGGCCTGGGGCATGTTAAATAAGTACTGTGTGGCTGAGATGCACCCCCAAATCAAACAGCTTTGGGAGCAATGAAACTGTTCTGGGATATGCACCACCTAGTGTGAACTCTTATGTGAACTATGGAGGATAATCAGGTGTCAGTACTGCAACATCAACTGTAAGACAAGCCTCACACTACAAGATGAGGAAGGGGTGAATACGGGCACTCAACACTTCCTGCCCAATTCTTTCACAACCTTAATATATACACATGCACTCCATTAAAAGAAATTAAAAAAAAAAGAAAGGTGGGGAGGTGGAAGAGTAAGTCTTGTACTCATCCCTGTGGGTGCTTTCTTAGGATTCTTAAACAAAGCCAAAGCTGGAGGGTCCTTGGTTCAAGTCCCAGCACCAAAAAAGTCAGGAAAACACTTGAGAGGACAGATACAAGATTAACCTGCAAGCTCCATTTTGAGTAACCTGACCTAGGAAAGTCCAGGCTCACAGCTGATTCTCCTACCTGACACTTTGCAGATGGAGGACTTGCTGGCGTCCCTGGACACTGCAGATGGCAGACCACTCAGAGGCATGCGTAGGACATGCCCTGAGGGCTGCTGGCCCAAGTCCTTTCTCTAGCCCTAGGGAATGAGCTTGCCCACTCAGGCAGGCTTTCCAAGACCTGAGGGGCCCAGCCCAGGCTCCAGGAGCATGGGTTCCCTATCAGCAACCTCGGGTGTAGCTCGGCACTGGAAAACTGCCTCCAGAGTCCATGCATCAGAAGCCTTGGGAGCCTGGGGTCCTGGAGTGTCCAGCAACAGCAGCCCCTGCCTCAGAGAAACCCAAGGTTCCCGCACATGGGAGTGCACAGCTCCAGCAAACTTGAGGGCCAGGGCAGAGCGAGCTGGCGGGCACAAGGGCCGCATGCACGCACGCATGCACACAAGTTATTTTTCAGATGTTCTTCTGTCCCAGAGCTGCTCCTTACAGGGGCAGGGATAAGGTGCTCTATAAATTCTACTGGTAGCAGAAAGCTTCCCAGACCCATGGCAGAGAATCCATGTTGACCCAAAAACAAAAAACAAAAAACCACTCCCATAGCCTCCTCCTGGCCTGGCCACACACCTCCCATTCCAGAGTGCAGGGTCACTGGCTGGAAATATGCAAATGGATGAAAATGGGGGTGGAGAGGGTGATGGGGGAGACGCCCTGGCCTGTTCTGAGTGGGGATAGCTAAGCCTGGCCAGCAGGCTACCACTGCCCCTGGGTGGTCAGAGACAGCTCCATAAGCAAGATGCCAGGCAGGGCCTAACTGCAGAGCATGCTCTGGGCAGGAGCACAGGAAAAGGCTCCAGGCAGGCATGGCCCTCTTCCTCCTCCTACACTGTGCTCCAGGGAAACCACCCTCTCTGGAGAGACACATTGTCAGTCCTGGGCCCACCGTGCCTGTGAAGAAGACTGTGGCTCAGGGCTCCTCATCCCCTGCACTCCCTCAGTGAGCTCCTTAAATAAATGTTCTCCATGGGGCCCTGCGGGATGGCGCAGTGGTCTAAAGCGCCTGCTTGGGGAAGCTTGGGCAGCTTCAGGGACCGCGGTTCAATCCCCGGCACCACATGCTGCGCCAGCCCTGCCCTCGGGGTGGGTTAAGCCGGCCATAAAAATGAGTGAATAAACAAACAAAGGTTCTGAAACAAGAAAAAAAAAAA